>PVJC01040934.1:0-15550 GCA_004026665.1 Murina feae | reverse complement strand
ATATAGTCACTCTGATTGGCTGGTGGGCATGGCTTAGGTGTCCCAAAGAAATGGTCAATTTCAATATTATGCTTCTATTAGAGTAGATAATTTGTTGCCCTAACTGGTTTGGCTCAGTGGATAGAGCGTCGGCCTGCAGACTGAAAGGTCCCTGGTTTGATTCCGGTCAAGGGCATGTACCTTGGTTGCGGGCACATCCCCAGTGGAGGGTGTGCAGGAGGCAGCTGATCGATGTTTCTCTCTCATCAATGTTTCTAACTCTCTATCCCTCTCCTTTCCTCTCTGTAAAAAATCAATAAAATATATTTTAAAATAAAATAATTTGTTAATCACAGCTAACATCAATCTAAATGTATGTGAGAAATGGCAATAGAGCACCAAGCAGATTAAGCTAACCATTCTGAAATGCTAAACAATATTATAACCTCCTCCCTGGAGTCCCTTGTTTTTTATGTGAGAACTTTTTCATCAGCCTACCTCTGCCTTGATTGACAAGCTATGGTGATCCATGTTCATTACCACCTAACTCTGGACCTACACACATAAAGGATGTATCCAGTGGTCCAATTTTAGAGTAGAAACAATCTCTCTTTCCTCTCAGGCTACTTAAAACTTTCACTATCAAACTCACATATGTGAGGTAAAGCACTTTTCTGAAGGCTTTGTTTAGAAAGCAACAATAATAATAAAGTAGTCTTTTGCATCCAAAAGACTTCTTAACTCATTTGCCGGGCACATTCTTTTATGAGTCTAGACTCATTCTTTACCCTCTCCACTCTGTTCTGTGTTCTAGGGTATCCTCTAGTTGCAGCAACAGGCTCCTACACAGAAGTTTCCACACTATGGTGCCAAACATAAATAATAATGTTCATTTCCCACAATGCTTCACATGTAGTCTAGGCCCATGGTTTTATACAATTTATTCTCTCTGTGTACAATGTCCACCCTAGCCATATCTACCTGCCAAAACCCATTACATTTCAAGAAATTATCTCAATTAACACCTTTTGCATGAAGTGCTTTCATTTTATGTCTAAATGGAAATTTCCTCTTCTACATTACTTTTGAGAAGTATGGTGAGTCAGAAATATGATCTCTGGAAGCACATAGACTTTAATTTGAGCCAGGCCAAGTGGTTGAATGTGGCTCATTGGTTGAATGTCAATCTGTGAACCAGAAGGTCACAGTTTGATTCTCAATCAGGGCATATGGCTAGGTTGTGGGCTTGATCTTCAGTAGGGGGCATGCAGAAGGCAGCCGATCAATGATTCCCTCTCCTCATTGATATTTCTATCTCTCTCTCCTTTTCCCTTCCTTCCTCTCTGAAATCAATAAAAATACATTTTTAAAAATTTAACTTGAACCACTGACAAATTGTAGGATTGTGTTAAGTGCCATGACAGCCAAAGCACAGGGCACCAGGAGAGATACCCAACATATCCTTGGGAGGACATAGAAGGGTCCTGGATTGGATTCTGGTCAAGGGCACATATCTGGGTTGCAGATTGGATCGCCAGTGGGAGGCATGCAGGAGGTAGCTAATCAGTATTCTCTCTCATCATTGATGTTTCTGTCTCTCTCCCTCTCCTTTCCTCACTGAAATCAAATATATATATATATATATATATATATATATATATATATATATATATATATATATAGATGTGATTACTACATAGAAAGTGAATGAACCCAGTGACCTACTGAGGGATATTTTGTAGACATGTACAAGAAACCATTTCAACTTTTAAGATTTGATGGTAATAAAGGAAAAAGCATGTATGTAATTTTGTGGGGTACTGGGAGGCAGGGATAAATACCACACGAGTGGCTCAGACAAGCACTTGAAAACTAAAAAACAGGTTTCATCTCTGTCTGGCGCAGTTAATGAAAGCATGATAAAAACTGGCATTTGAGTTGAGTGTTGGAATTCAAATGACTGCATTGTGTAGCTATTTCAAGAAGATTAATTGGATTATAGAGAACAAGGTGAATAGAAGAGAAAAGAACAATTAGGATGTTATTGTGATAGTGATGGGTAAGAGATTTTGAAACTGACCTTGCCTGAAGTCCTACAACCAGAGCTTGGAGTAACTGAAATACAATGTAGAAGGTAGGATGTTAGAGAGCAACAGCCTCAGCTACAGGAAAAGGTAAGGATTACATTAATATACTGATTTTTCTTCTACCCTCAACCCCACTCGCCAACCTATTCTGTATCTTTTGCCCTGCTGGTGCCCCAGTTGGCTGACCCTACAGACCGCAGCAGCAACTGCAATCTCTTGCCCTCTGGCTTCTGTCAGGGTTCAACCAATGGGAACCAGCAGCAGGAGCACATGTTTGGGGTATTTCTTCCATGCTGCGTCACTGCCTGGGTACCATATCTCCATGAGCAGCTGCCTTCCTCTGTGACGCCAGCTCTCTCTGAGCACCCATCATACTGCTTTCCCACTTGCTTGTCAGACTTAGGGTGTCAGTGGTTCCTTCTGTTGCTGGTCTCTGGGTGCCTGCCATTCTTTGTTTCCGTGACCCTGCCCACATCTCTGTCACGGATCTTTCATAAAATTCTGTTTAAACAATCTGGGGAATATTCTGCTTTGTATTGAGATTCAGGCTTACACAATGAAAAAGTGATTGATAAAGGAAAGGGCTGCACATCTTTTGGTTTATAGAAAATAACCACATTATGTAATAGGTGCTTATTTATTTTTAAAGATAGCAATAGTTTTTGAGGACAAAACCCTTAGCAGTTGTCTTGGCCAACTCTTTTTTTTTAAAATATATTTTATTGATTTTTTACAGAGAGGAAGGGAGAGGGATAGAGAGTTAGAAACATCGATGAGAGAGAAACATCAATCAGCTGCCTCCTGCACACTCCCCACTGGGGATGTGCCCGCAACCAAGGTGCATGCCCTTGACCGGAATCGAACCTGGGACCCTTGAGTCTGCAGGCCAACGCTTTATCCACTGAACCAAACCAGCCAGGGCCCAACTCTTATTTTTAATACACCTTGGGCTGGAGGAGCATGCTGAAAAGAGCAGACATAGCTGAGGGCATGGAAGGGGCAGGTGAGAAGAGGAGGGAATAGACATCCAAAGCAAACTTTTGTTTACTTTATATTTTAATTCAGTGCCAATTTGGCCCTGTGCTTGAGTTGCTGATTTTAGAGGAGACTGAGGGAGAAAATCAAAAATACCTGTGGCCAAAATGATACTCTGGGTGCTACACTCGGTCATGTGCAAAGCTGAAGATTCTATTGGATGGAACCATGCACCTCCCTTACATTTTCTTTCCTGCAATTTACAGGACCCATAGTTTCGTGCTGACCAGTCACCATTTAGCAACTAGGTAAGAACGCACAGTGCCATGAGGTTTCCACTGATACCTATTTTAGCTTGTGATATAACCTCGTCATGACTTTTCCTGCCTGTGGCAGTTTGAGGACCTGGCGGCATATTTTTTTGTCTCTAGTTACATTTATCTACATCCTACACTCTGTGGCAACTTCCTGAACTTGGGAAACCTTTTTAGTAATTCAGACTATGATTAGCAAAGGCCCAGGGTCCCAGTTCCGTTCCTGTCACTGAGAAAGGTCACTTCAGACCAGAGACCATCTGGGAACCCTAGAAACTAGAAACTCCTGGTGGAAAAAGTGCAGACCCACCAAGAAACACGGGAATAAGACTGTAGCCTCTGCATTCTCCTGAGCGTGGGGGTAAACCCCTGTTGAAGGCTCTCCAATACAAACCTGGAGCTCCCAGGACACCGCATGCTCCCAGAAGCCTTTGGAGCTATCCCAGGACTCAGAATGTAACTCCGGGAGCCAACGTTGTCCTTAAGGGACTGAATAAACAGCACTTGGGGTCATCCCTTATCCCCACTCTGCTTTAAACCAGGGATGGACTAGCCGTCCTTGCTTCAAACTCTCTAGTGGCTCTATGTGGGTGTATTTCTTTTTCATGATCAGCATGGATTTGATCAAATTTGAAAACCCTAAATAATGTATGCCAGGCACACTCAGATTCATTTGCATGTAAATCATCACAGATGATGCTTTATAAAGATTTCTAAGATGCCTCTTAATAAGCATTTTCAAGCCTCTTTTATTTTTCTGTAAACACTCTAATCTCACTCTGGAAGGTTTGCCTGTGGTTTGAAATGGCAAGCCCAGGAATTCTGAGTGGATTCTGACAGGCCCGAGCGCTCCCACCCCTACTTTCCATCCATCAGAGATTGCCTCAGAATCCCTCGGCCAGACGGATGAAGAGTCCCAGCTGTCAACTCCCATCTCCCACTGGTACTTTATACTCATTGGCTTTAAAAACAAGAGTGTTTTCATGTTTTAAATGCTCATTTACAAACCGTTTCTCATCTCTTGAGTCTCTGCAGTGTTCCCTCTGAGGCCTCTCTGCTCCCAGGGGAATTTTCCCTGGTTTAGGAATAAATAGAAAGAAGGGGGGTGGGAAAAACAACCCTCTTCTGATAAGCTGTCCCAGCTGACAAGCCCTCCCCTCAGACACATCCACTTAGATCAATGAGTATTTCACAGGCTTCACTAGTTATCTTCACGAAAAACAAGACTGTTATGTATCCACACAAACAAAGAGGTGTGCAACATTAAAAATGCTTCCCACACATTTTAACCAGGAAACAAATGTGAGTTTCCTACCTTATGCAACCCCACAGCATACTCTTCTCCTCCCATTCAACTGCTCTCTAAACCAGACATTCATTTTGTTTCCTTAAAACAAAACGGACACCATTCCACTAACCCTCTCTTAAGCTGTTTCCTGATTTTTCACGTATGTTTTTTCTATGTATACAGGGTTTTTCATAGATCCACATAAATAAATGTACAGTTGGGAAATTTGCTCATTAGTGACATATGTATTTTAGTGTCTTGTGTGAATATCTAAATTCAAACATATACGCAACTTGAGTCAGTTTAGGTAGGCCTCTATGATACATCCTCTGTCATGTGGTCCACAGATATATATTGAATGGATTGATACAGCAGTTAAAACATACCAGTGTCTGATGACTAAAGTATATTTCAAATACCAGCAGAAATATTTTCAACTCAGGTCTCTGAACTGGCTAAAATGAAAATAATAACGATTATGTCAGTAAAATAATAGTAGTTGTTATTATGATAATTATTCGAATTATAATGTAACTAATACTTAGTGGCCCACAGAGTTCTTACATGTACAATCTATTTTCACAGATGACCTCGTTTTTCATCTTGAGATACTGGTTCCATTTCTTTGGAAGCTATATAAGTCCCAAGTTAAAGATATGCAGTCATCTTTTGTTATCATTTCTACATGTAATTGTGGAATTATTTTCTTCCAAATCCCAATGACAAACAGAGAAGATAGTCTTAACCAGTTTGGCTCAGTGGATAGAGCATTGGCCTGTGGACTGAAGGGTCCCAGGTTCCATTCCGGTCAAGGGCATGTACCTTGGTTGCGGGCACATCCCCAGTAGGGGGAGTGCAGGAGGCAGCTGATCCATGTTTCTCTCTTACTGATGTTTCTAACTTTCTATCTCTCTCCATTCCTTTCTGTAACATATCAATAAAATATCCTATATAATAAGAGGAATATGCTAATTAGCCACTACTCCCTGAGGCATACCGACCAATCCCGTGGCCACTACTCCTGGATCAGCAGGAGGGTGGGACAGCGAGGTACAAGTGGGCTGCAGAGAGCTACAGGAGGGGGCAGGGCAGAAAGCTATGACTGGGAGAGGAGGTAGCTACAGGAGGGTGGGCAGCGGGCAGGCGGAGAGCTACAGGAGGATGGCAGTGACCTACTGGCTACAAGTGGGTGGCAGAGAGCTATAGGAGGAGGGAGGGCAGCAAGCAAGCAAGAGGCGGAGAGCTACAGGAGGGGGCAGGGCAACAAGCTATGAGAGGGCCCGAGGGGAGCTATAAGAGGGCAGCAGCGACCTGCTGATTTATGCGCAGGGCTACTAGTAATATATATATATATATATATATATATATATATATATATATATATATATATATATATATATATTTTAAACAGAGAAGATAGTTGATTGGGTTTATTAATTTACTATACTTTGTGGTATGTGACAAAATACATAGCAAATGATTCCTATCATATCAGGCCTACTTTATTGGTTAGAATACAGGTCAAAACACTGTAATAAAGATACTCCACAAGAAAGTGGAGCAAACAAGGTAGAAGCCTAGTTCCTGCTCATGTGCGAGTTTGAGTCAGAGCGAGAGGCTGCCCTTTCTCTCCCCACAGGACTGTAGTGCCCATGCCGCTGGAGCTTGTCTGCTGTACTCAATGTGGCTTCCCTCTCAGCCCCAGGCAGCTGCTGTAGCTGTTGGCATTCCCCAGCCAGAAGGAAGGGGCAAGGGCAGAGAAGGAAATGTATATGGGGTAGTTTTTAAGGACAAAACCTTAAGAGGCCATTTCTTGTCACACCCAGTGCAAGAACTTAATCACTGAGTTACACCTCATGGGCAGAGAGGTGGGAGAATATAGTATTTAGCTGATTTGTCACTCCTTGTTGAGACTCAGGGACGAATATTGGTGGGGAGCTTCTAATTACTAAAATGAAGAAGGAACGAACGGACACTGCAAGAACATTAGCATTGTCTGCCATGATGTGGCCAAACTATATTTGTTATACTGGGCATATGCGTCCTTATATGGGAGTTGGGATGAGTAGAGAAGATCTTAAAGAGAAATTGTCCTGAGAGGAAGCCAAGGGCAAAACTTTATCTCATAGCATTTCCTTTCTCCTTAAAGGAAAAGAACAAAGAACAATGCTGAGGAAAACATGGGATTGGCAACTGGCACATCTGTTCCCTCTCAGGCCCTATGTACATATATCTGAATCTTCAGGAAAGAGAAAGATAACATTTTCCAACAAGAAACATTTTTCTCCCAAAGTCTGTAAGACCTGATGGGGAAAGAAAAGCAGTGCCAAATTAGCTGGGTGTCATCATCCAGGGTTTCTAGAAGAGGCAATGCTGGGAGGCAGTTCTAAGGGTAACACCTACCTGAATGGTGCTGGGCAGTGTAGATGGCATCAGGATAATGGTGTTGGTTCAGAACTGGCATTAGCAGGCATGGGGACTGGAGGCCAGTAGAAGACAGTAGCAGGAGATAACTCAATGGAAAGCACCATTGGCAGTGACAAGTCACTGTAAGATCAGCCCCAATTTCCAGATCCACTGTGTTGAAAGATGGCTGATTAGAAGGAGTTCTCAGGAGAGAACATGGATCCTCAGCTGTGAAATTTAGTGTGATGCCACTAGAAAAGTTTACTTCCCCCCCCCACCCCCTAAAAATAGTACACATTTCTCCCTCTGCCATCCTCCTCCCCCCATACCCTGAAATGTTGACATGTGGTCTTGGTTCAGCTTATCTCATTCTGAGGTGTTCTACAAATTCACAAGTCTACAGTGTTTGGGTACAGAAAAGTTAAATAGCATTTACTCCAGTGACTATTTTTATTACTTACTAGAGGCCTGGTGTACGAAAATTTGTGCATTCAGCGGGGGGCAGGGGGGGGGGGTCCCTCAACTCAACCTGTGCCCTCTTGCAGTCTGGGACCCTTCAGGAGATGTCCACCTTGCTGGTATGCCTGGCCAGCCTGGGTGAGGGGCAGAGAGCCGTTTCAGGCTGCCCACAGCCCCTTCAGGGTTCAGGTCCCTACTGGGGTGCCTGGCTGGAAGCAGGTATCTGGGATTTATTTAACTTCTATAATTGAAACTTTGTTACCTTGGTCCTCCCCTTCCCCACCCTTCAAAGCCTGGGTTGTCCCTGGCAACCCAAGGTCCCAGCCAAGCAGGTATCTGGGGTTTGTTTATCTTCTATAATTGAAACTTTGTTGCCTTGAGTAGAGCTCAGGGCCCATAGGGCCCTGGCTTCCTCCATTGCCTGGGGCAACTCCAGCTCCATGGCCACCACCATCTTAGTTGAGTTAATTTGCATATTTGGTCCTGATTGGTTGGTGGGCGTGGCTTGTGGGTATAACAAAGTGAGGTTAATTTGCATATTACTCTTTTATTAGATTAGATTGAACAACAAACCAAATAATCCAAAGGGCAAATCCTCAAATACAGCCATCAGCAGTTTTTCTCTAAATTACATATATGGCACATAGAATTGTCCCTCATCTAAGATTATTACAAAAGCCACTTCCCTTTGCAAATAAAAGGCTCAGCAATTTCTGTCTCTCAGTGCACAGTAACTCTATCTTCAAAGTGACAAAAGATGCATCTTTATGTAAATGCTTTGAACTGCATGTTGTACAGACTTCCACATAAGAGTCAAGTTTAAAATTCGTTCCATGTGTTCTGAAAATACAGTATTCTACCAGATGAGTTTGGGTGGATGCAGAACGGGTCAGCCCATTTGCTTCTCCATTGACTTGATGTTTATGTTGGGTGTTCGATTGTTTTAAAGCATGACTAAAGAGCATAAAAGTGCTATAGGAATTCATGGGTCCAGAAGAATTCTCTGCTAGGTTGAATTCCCTGAGCTACTTCTATATGTATTTCCTAGACCCATTATTTTATTCCAAATGTTTTGAGTGTTTTTGGTATAGCAATGATTGAGGAAAGTGGTCGTCATAAATGACAATTTTTCTATTTAAAAACCTTTCAGCAAAGAAGCTTCTTTCTCTCACATAAAGGTGCAGGAATCCTCAAAAATTTCAAGAGTGATTTTCTATAGTGCCATGAGATGTCTCAGAGATATATTAGTTGACTATTATATTTTTATCTCTCTCCCTTAAACCCAAAGAAAACTTCTAAATCTTGATAATACAGAGGGTGCGGGGCAAATGGGTATTAGGAAGCTTGGCAATGTGGGATAGATTCTTAGAAGTAATTGGCTTTACTTATGATTTAACTCTGAGGGAAAATGCTGCGGGAGGCTTGAGTTTTATTGCCATGTTTTATTATTTTTATTAAGTATTGGCTTTCCCCTTAAAGTGTTTCGCCTCTTTCACTTGCCATGATCTTCCCCAGCAAGCAATTGAACACTGCTGATCATGTGGTCAGCCTTGGATAAGATGAAGTATTAACTTATGATATTTTGTTTCCTCTCCCATCTATAGCCTGCTAAGACTGCAGTTCTCACATTATAATTTCAAGATTTCTTCCTTTTTCCCTTGTTGTTGTTGTTTTTTTTTTTTTTTTTTTTTTTTTTTTTTTTTTTTTTTTTTTTTTTTTTTTTTTTTTTTTTTTTTTTTTTTTTTTTTTTTTTGCTGGCAAAACCTGCTTTTCACTTGTATTAAAACTGTCAAAACTGCCCGAAGGGAAAAAGTATATGTTTTCCCCTTGGTACCGAAAAGAGTGAAGAAGCATATTTTGGCAGTTTGAGTGTAGGTGTGAAATTTTTCACACAGCTTTACTAGGGAGGTACACAAGTCTGGCCCTGTTGGAGCATCTGATATTTCATAGATGGCAATTTCTTTAAAAGGTATGGCCTAGGGCTAAATTAAAAGATGGGGATTTAGACTAGAAATGATAGCATTCCGTTGAAGCAATTGTCAATTAATGTGAAAGATGCTGTTGCATATTTAGAAAACAAATGGTACCCCTTTAAATTTTCCCCATGGCAAGTTTCATTGTAAAGAGTTGGAGTTATATGTCAGAAATGTATTTTAGCTTATGGAACCCATACCAAAACAATGCAAAATACATTACACTGTGTTATTGCTTCTACATCAGTTAGTGATAATGCACAAACCAATAAAGCATCACCATGGCTGGCTAAGAAATTTTTGGACACAATTCATTTTAACATCTAAGCCAATTGTTGGCGTTGTTGCATTGAAAAAGTGATAGCATATATTTTTATATTTTTTAATTCAATCAAATCAACTACATTTATTTCATATCCCATATTAAACAACATGAAGTGACTACCATGTAAGTACCAAAGTTGCACTAAAATCTCTGGATTCCTCTCAACCCCCACCAAAGATTTGGCTGCCTAAACATGAATATAAATATTGATTTTTACTTTATACATAGTCTATAGGTTGGTCCTTTGCTGATTTTACTCCTGAAATAAAATGTTTATCACCTATCCTCTGATTTCATTAATTTTAGAATATTAGGTTAATAATTAATCAGATTCACAGAAAAGAGAATTATAATTTTTAAATCAAAATGATTCTGATAGCCAATCCATACACTAAGCCATCATGGACGTCTTGATACAATTGAGTCTTATTTAGTGTGCTTTGTATACTTAAAAACTCATGATACATATAAGAGGTACTTATTTCTATTCCTATTAAAGGATACAAGTGAAATATTTTGGATTCACAGTCTCTTTTCAGTTCTTACTTATTTGATGTGATATTTTATATGTGTCCATAAATTTTTATTTTTATTGTAAAATCAATTTTTGAGATATGGGGAACCGTCTCTAATTGAGGAATCCCCCTTAATACATCACTGAATCTTTAATATATCACTTAGTCTTAGCTTCATTTTTTTTCCAGAAAAGACCATCATATTTTTGTAACCACTCATATTTTAAAAGTCACTCTTATGGTAAAATAAAATCCTTTCCCCATGATTTTCACTTAAATTGATTCCATCTCTGCAGCCATGGAGAATAAATCCACTCCTTATGACTATAAATCAGATATTTATAAATGTACATCATACTTCCCCTTGGCCTTCATTTATTTAGTTTTAAAACCCTCAGTTGATCTCAAGTTTGTCATCTCATATGTGGGAGATTCATTAACTCTTTCCTGAACATTTTGAGCTTCATTTCAATCTCCACATTTCACTTTACTAACTTCTCTCCCTTACGAATCTCTCTATTGTTAGATTATGTTCCCATAAAGAATTTAAAATAGTTATCTGTTCAAGAAACAAGATAAAATTATGGCACGGAATTTTGACCTTGGCCAAAATCACCATTTGGCTTCCCAGAACACTGCGTACATAGGTCCTCTCATCATTGTGCATCTAGGCATTCACCCCATGCAGCCATCAAACCAACAGCCTAAGAACCAGGCAGGGAATTTTTCAAATGCTCCAAATAGCTGCACATCACTACAGATTATGACTGCTTGGATTTAGGGAACATTTTTTTGGCTGGAGAAACATTCCAATGGGATAGATTAATCTATGTAAACCACATACCTCAGCTGAAACTGCTGTTCGGCATTCTAAATTGCCAGCTCTGTCTCCTTTCTGCACAAAAATGCACATTTCTTCCTATAATAAAGATATTTTATAATAGCAATAAGGCAACTCCAGGGTGTGTGGTTATCACGAGATAATCATACCCTAGAGGGATTACAGACACTTGGCTGTGCCTCATAACACCCCATGTGTGTGTTTATCTCATGATAACCACACTCGCTTTGGTATCTTATTGCCTAATTATCCTCTGCTAATGCAAAATACTAATTTTTTGTTTGAAACAATATGGGCACGGATGCATCGCAATCACAGGAGGACACTGACAAACAATACTGTTATTACTTTATATTCACTTCCCCTAGGAAGACTGACCCACAAGAAGGAACTTCTGAGTGATAGAACATTCTAGTCTGTTTTTAAGGAGCCGCCTCTTAGAGACCTGTGTTACCCATTAATGCTATAAGATAAATGACCCAGACTTTTTTTTTCTCTTTTAGACATAAAATTTCTTAATTATAATCGGAAACTAGAGAATGAACAGAAATTTCAAACGTGAAAAAAAAAGAGACACTTCACGTACTTCCAAAATGTTAATGGCATGGATTGCTTTGGATACATCGAGTTATCTAATCTAACAAGAATATCTGTATGCTACTTAGTCATACCTCTACATATATTTCACCTGTCAACCTTTCAAGTTGAAAATATAGATTAAGTTTTATACTTTACAGTAGTGCAATTCATACAAGTCCACTGTCTTGAATCATAACTTGTATAAAGTGAAATTATTATCTACACAATTATCCCTATACTACTTAGTAATATTTATTATTTTTATATTATACTAGGAGCCTGGTGCACAATATATTGTGCACTGGGTGGGGGGGTCCCTCAGCCTGGCCTGTGCCCTCTCACAGTCTGGGATCCCGCCCACCCCGGGGCCTACCACCCACCACACCCACCCCGCCCACCCCACAGCCTGCACCACACCCATCTCCCTGGCTGCTGGCCTCCATCTTGGCTGAGTTAATTTGCATACAGCCACTCTGATTGGCTGGTGGGCATGGCTTTGATGGTGGGTGTGGCTTAGGCATCCCAGAGAAAGGGTCAATTTTAATATTATGCTTTTATTAGAGTAGAGTACTATGAAACTGTTAAAACCAATAGTAGTTACATGTACAGGTTTTCTATGAATCTCATCTCAGAAATGAACACTTTCAAGTTGTATTATCTAAAGTTTTATTTGTAATTCTTTGACTATATTTAAGACCCTAGAAAGACCCCTTGAGAACTCTCTTGCATGTCATTACTTCAGTTAAGTTTTTCTGAATATAAAGATAATCTCGTTTTTTTAGGATTTTTACAAAAAAGTAATGGTATATTCTTAAAAGTTAAATTTATATATATTTGTGTGCGTATATGCATACCACCTGTATTTTTCATAAATACTCCTTTAGAGCTTGTTTCCACAGACCATGACCATTACTCACAAGGCCATTCCTTCTATTTTCTTAACCTTACAAACTTGGTTTCCTCTTCCTGGTTTCTGACTTCATAATGTCACAGGGTCAAATTGCTTCAATTCAATAAACCTGCTCTTTCTGAACTATCTGGTTATAGGCTGCAAGATGAGCTATCGCTCTGTCCCTGGGGTCCGGTTCCACGGGTACATGTTTAAACTTTGATTTTAGGGCTGGATTATCCATCTGCATTTACTAACGAAGACTGTGCTAATCTCAATCCCTAAGTGACAGGGAGATACAGCAACAATTACAAGCAGCTTGAGGGCAACATTCGACTGTTGGAAGGACTAAAGGGTGAAAAAACAGAAGATACTTTAGAAATTGCTACTCCCTTAACAGAGGGAAAATGTGATTGACACTTAATTATCCACTGGCAGATAATGCATGGGAAATACTATTTCAGTTTATGGGCACAGGAATATTTTCTTGGGAGTGAAAAACACCTCAGAGCTCTTCTACTCCAGTCACCTCTTTATAGAGCCAGAAAACATTTGACAACACCATCTATCCTACTTACTAGTAAATGTCTTTCACTAAGAGCTAGGAAGGAAGACATGTTAAATCAATACACATAATCACCTACACCAGAGATGGTGTGCTCCTGGAATTAAGGAAATATAGCTAAAGCACACCTGCTCAGGTTAGCACTGGGTATTAGTCCCTCCTCACTCAGTGTACAGTTGGGGAACCAAAAAGAGTTAAGTAGCCTGACTAGGTGAAAATCTTGGACGATATTTCAAACCTTTGAATACCCTGCATTTTCATTTGACTTTGTGATAGATTTCCAAGATATGTTTGGAGATGTTTCTTAGAGTTTACTAGAGATTAAGCAGCTATTAAGAAGGGCCTTACTACAGGAAAATGACTAAATCCTGGAAAAACTAGCACACATATGCTTTTATGTATTCCTGAAGTCACATGAAAGAAAGAGACTTTTCCTAGAATAACAAGTAGATACATGAATAAAAAGAAACAGTGGGCTGACTCTAGAACAACAGTTTCAGGATATAAGCAAATAGGAAAGTAGATGCTGCCCTGGGGCTAAAGGCTAACACTGGTCTTGGCATAAGAAAACTATGCTTCAGCCCCATGCTTCAACTTAGTAAAATATAAATAACAAAAAACATACATTTTCAAATCATGCACTAGAGAAACTAAAAAAAAAAGTTCAAAATAATGCATGGTATAAAGAAAAGGATAGCATTTGAAAAAGAAACAAAATAGTGTAATTAAGTACTAAACAAAATTTATAGAATGCAGCAAAAGTGACAATGTGAAGGACATTCATAGTCCTAAATTATTATATTAAAAAATTACTGAAAATAATTTAAGAAATTAGAGAAAGAATAATAAACTTAAATATAGTAGCAAGACCTAAAACAATGGAAGACCAGAAACAATAATGAAATTTCAAAATAAAAAATAAAACCAAAATGCAAAGAAGTGGCTCTTTAAAGAGAATCCCAAGTCAAATTGATTTTTAATAAAAGAAAGAAAAAGGGAGATGACATGTAATCAGTATTAGCAAAAAAAACGGGCAAATATTTGTATACAGGCTAGAATTAAATGCGACTAAGAACTGTGAATCTCTTAATGATTATAAATTTGAAAATTAGAAAAGAAGTCACATTTCTAGAGAAATATAACTTAGTGTAAGTAACTTGAAGACACTGAAAAACTCTATATTCTATATTCATTAAAGTATTTGATAAGCAGGATCTGATTGTTTTACTAAAAAATCCTATTAACCAGTCAAGGGAACCACCAAGTCAATCTTATTTAAACCTTCAGAGGACAGGGAAATAGGGGCACCACAAGTCATACTAAGTGAATGGTATAAGTATACTTCTGAAATCAAAATCAGAAAAGGGTGTGGGGGGGTCAGTTCACTACACCCGGCATGTGGCCTGCGGGCCATTGTTTGAGGATGCCTGGACTAGAGGGTAGGAAAATCAAAGCCCAATTTATTCATGAATTTATATAAAAAAATTCCTCAAAAACAACAATGCCAGAAAGAAATGCCTAATTGCATTTATTATAGGCATTCAAAGGTGATTTTATACTAATAAGTATATAATTATAATTTACCAGATAAGGCAGATGAAAAGAAAAAACTCAACTAATTTTCTAAGTGGATGAAGGAAAAGAATTTGATAAAATCAAATGAATTAACATCTAAACTAATAAAAGCGAAATATTAAAATTAACCGTTTCTCCGAGACAGGGTAAGCCACGCCCACCAGCCAATCAGAGCGGCTGTATGCAAATTAGCCCAGCCAACATGGCGGCCGCCACTCACGGACCTGAGTAAACAGCCCTTTCCATTGCGGGAGGAGGGAAAGTGAAGCTGCGCCTCTCAGCTCAGCTCCAATTAAACTGCCTCTAGCGAAACACAGCTTTTTGAAACATTGTAACAATCATAGAATCCTCCGGAGCTGAAGGAAAGAGCAGCCGGGGCCTAACCAGTAAAAATAACAATTGTTTCATTATAGACGCTGAGAGGTGAAGCAGAGGCTTCGTTAGTAGTTAGAAGGCCGCCTTAAAGGAACAGTGTATCAATTACCCCAGGCCTTCAAGGAACAGTATCAATTATAGGAGAAAAAACTCCAGAAACTGTGTCCAGCCAGCCTTGCTGGGACGTTGGGCAATGGGAGCTGTGAGCAGCCTTAAAGCCCCTCACCCAGGCTGGTCAGGCACGCCAGCAGGTGGGCATCCCCCGAGGGGTCCCAGACTGCGAGAGGGCACAGGCCGGGCTGAGGGACCTCCCGAGTGCACAGAGCGGCTGCAGGGCGGGACAGCGCAGGAGCCAGGACCCGTGATGGGAAACAGGCGGCAGGGTTGGAGGGCACCGGGAAGCGG
>PVJC01040933.1:0-15579 GCA_004026665.1 Murina feae | reverse complement strand
AGTGGCAGCCCCCTGTGTGGCGGCCGTCGGCCAGCCCCTGCGGGAGGGGCGGGGGCGTCCAGCCTCTGGGGACGGCGAAGGGTGCTGCCGCGGACACGTGCTCCCCTCCGTCATGACCGCCTCGCTCCAGTTCCCTGGGGGGGTCCGGCCTGGGGTGGCTGGGTTACATGGGTTACCTGCCGGTTACAGCGACAAAATGCAGTCGCTTTGGTGTCGGACCTGGCGTTCTGAGCAGAGTCTGAGCGCGTGGCGGCCAGAGCCCGGGTCCTGGCGAAGGCCGGCCGCGCGTGTCCGTGTCCGTGTCTGGCTGCGCTTAGCGAGGCCCCAAGAGGAGGGCGAGGGGGGATGTGTGTGCTTTCCCCGCGGACCGGCCAACCCAAACCAGTCCGCAGCCCTTCAAGGCAGCGAGCCTGCCGCAGGGCATCGGAAACCCAACCTCGGGCGGAGGGTGAGCAAAAGCACGCCCTGGGACGTGAATCTACAAATAAACTTTCCGGGGGAAGCATTTCCCCCTCTCGGAATCCGCCCCCCTGCGTGCCCCGTCCCCGGGCCTGGGAGGAAGCGCCGGGCTGGCACACGCGAGGGCCCCGCCCGCTGCTCCCAGGGCGCCCCTGCAGCCCAGCCAGGTTCTGGGGCTCCCAGGCTGCCACGTGCAGGGCGAGGGGGGGTGTGGCGGGACGGTGACCAGCTGGGATTTCAGATTCAGATCTTGGGGGGCAGCAGGCCAAGGAGGCTGCACTGTCTCTATTGACCGGCACCCCGAGTGTCACTAGACCCATCACAGGTCAGCCGTCCCCATAGCCCTGTCCCTGGGCTCTGAGACGCAGCCAGAGGTTATGTGTGTGTGTGGGGGGTGCACACGTGTGGGATGGGGTGTTTGTGTGTGCATGGGAGTACACGTGTGTTACATGTGCATGGCTTCCTGTGCGGGTGTTTGTGAGTATGTGCATGTTGTGTGCGCACACATGTGATGTGTCTGTGCATGTGTGTGTGTGCGCGCGAGATGGCCGCGGGAGAGCAGGCGTGGTTCCCCCGCAGCTCCGAGCCTCCTCCGGCCTGGCAGCGCCCACACCTGCCTCGCTGACCGGCCGCCGCCTGTGCTGAGTGAGAACCTGATCTCAGAAGCGCAGTCCTGAGGCCGGAGGGAGCCCAGGGCAGCCGGGTCAGGGCAGCAGCTCTGGGCGCAGGCACCCCTTTGCTCGAGTCCACCCAGGGGGGCCCCCACCGCAGCCGAGGGAAGGCCGCTCCCGGGGGGGCTCCGAGCGGCACTCTCCCGTCCCTGAGTGGGACTTGTGCTCCCTCTGCTCCGGGCAGCGCCAGGAGGCAGCCGTTCTCAGATTCGCATGTTCACTCCGTTCTGACCCGCCAGTGCAGAGCCCACACCGTGAGCTCTGGGTCAGAAAGACAGGAGGGGGAGACAAAACACACGCTCATACATGTGCACACACAAACATGCAGACTCGCGTGCACATGCAGGTATGCACGCGTGTGCACACATAGGCACACATGCACATATAGACTCATGGAAGCATGCAGACAGGCATACACCGGCTCATGTGCACACAGAGACACCCATACACGTACAGACTCGCGTGCACATGCAGACATGCATGCCATGCAGACACACTGAGAGATACATGTGCACATGCAGGCAAGGATGCACATGCAGATGTGTGTGCACATAGACATACGTGTGCATGCAGATGTGCACACAGAGAGATGCACATGTGTATGAAGACTTGTGTGCATATGCACATGCCACATGTGAACACGTACATATACACATTCATATGTCCACAGACACCTAGGCACAGCTCAAGACCCAAAGGCACCCATGCACATACACGTATAAAAGCACATGGACACACATGCACGCACACATGTGTGCACACACAGACACCTCCAGTTTGGTGAGGGTCCAACACAGTTGAGTTTTTCATTCTCGTCCTCCTAGAGAAACAAACTGAATTCCCTGAAAAGGGCCTTCCCTGGCGTTTCCAGGGAGACTGCGTCTGGGAGGGGCCTGGTGGGGAGGGAGGGAGAGACCACGGCCCCCCCACCATGCAGGGGTGCTCATACACAGGAAACCTCTGAGGCCGGGTGAGTGGGGCCATCAGGGACCGTTGCTCCGGCTCCTCACAGGGCCTTGTCAGCTCAGGACACCCATCCACCCCCCACCCCCCACCCCCCCCACCCCCGTTCTCTCAGCAATGAGAAGCAAGAACCTGAGAGGCCCCGGGGCCCCCTCAGACCTGCTGATTCCAGGGGCCTCTTTTAAAGTGGGGGACCAGGGGCGCCGCCCCGTCCTGTCCATCTTCCCAGGCAGGTGGCTCAGGAAGCACCCGGCACCCAGCTGGCCATGCCCACTGTGCCTTCCTGGGACTCCAGGTGCAGCCCAGACAGGTGGCCTCTGAGCATGGATGGGGGAGGGCACTGGACCCCATTTTCCCAGCTCTGAGCTCACAACTGGGATGAATCTGGAGCCAGCAGGGCGGACGGGGCCCGGAGGACCTGGCAGAGGCAGGCAGTCCTGCCCTGCGGGTCACGCCCCTGGCGGAGCAGCGGAGGAGGTGCGGGCCTCGCCCTCCCCCACCTCCTGAAACAGTCTGGGGACATAAGAGACACCGGCCTTTACCTGGGGGCCTCAGGAGGGGCAGCGAAATGCCAGGAAATGCCAGGCTCCCGCTCCCGTGCGTCCGGGGGCGCCTGGAACAGTCCCAGGGAAAATAAGACAATTATTTTTTGACAACTTGCATCAATACCATCCACATTTTTCCTTGCTCGGGCTCCCCTCCCCCGCCGTCCCCTCCGCGCTGGCGTCTTCAGGAAACAGCCGCAAACTCAATAAGCCGATTGTTAGCTCCATCGATCTTATTTGGGGCCTGAAAATTCAGCAGACAGCACAGTGTTAAATTATTAACTAAATGTTTCCCCTCGCTGGGGACGGGCTTCTGTAGAGACCATCTAGAGGAATAATGGCCTCTTTATGAAATTAACCGCCGGAGGGACGGGGGGACAAGGAGCAGAAGCCGTGCAGTGGCTCAAGGAAGGAAGGCGCCTGTGCCCTCTGGGCAGGGGGACAGGAGTGCAGCCGAGCAAGGCTGTCTGGAGGACAGAGCCTGGAGGCCTCCCTGGAGGAGGAGGAGCATGGACCCAGTGAGACCTGGCCCAGGGCACCCTCTCGCCAGGCAGTGTGTGGTGCTGCGGGGCCCAGCCTGAGGAGTGGGGTTGTCAGATCACAGGCTCTCATTAGCCGGGGGGGAGGGGGCACTGCCTGGGCTAAACCTTGCCTCCCCTTTGCCACATGGATGGTTGCCCCTGGCGCTGAGGGACGTCGTGGGGACCCACCGAGCTCTCCAGTGCAAGGGGCTCAGGCAGCGACGCACAGGCTCCCAAGGGCTGTAAGGTGCAGCACGGAGGCAGGGACGGGCTCACCGGTCTCCTTCATGCCCAGTGGGGGCCAGGCCGTGTGCCAGGGGCTGGGGCCCAGGGTAGAGAGGGCAGGCCCAGCCGCTCGCCTGGAGCTTGCATTCCTTGGAGGGAGGCAGATGGGGCAAGTAGGGTCGCCCGCAGTGCAGGACCAGGCACTTGGGTGACTATTGACAGACGTAACCACCATCAGAACCCAGTCCCGGGTGCCTCCCTCACCCCTGCCCCTCCCGGCCAGCACTCCCGTGGGCAGACGGGCGCCCACCCGGTGAGTTCTCCCTGTGTCTCAGCCTCCTGGAGAGACTTGTGCCGTCTCTCGCCGATGCGGACGGGCCTGTGGGATGGGCACAGATTTGGCCTCGGGTGAATATAGTTGCTGCGAACATTCATGTGCGGCTGCATTTTCGTTTCTCCCATGTTCGTGACCTGGGAGGACCATGGCTGGGCCCGGGGGTGAGTGTGTTTCTCCCCTGTGAGGTCTCGCCACGCTGTCTTCCACAGTGACGAGCCCGTGTGCGTTCCCCCCAGCGAGGGTGCAGGCTGTCCACGCTCGGACCCCCTCGGACAGGCAGTGCTGTCGGCCTCGGGAATGGCAGTCAGTTAGCGGCCACAAGACAGCACCTCGTGGTCTCCATGTGCGTTTCCCTGCCGACTGCCGACGGGAGCCGTGTTCACGTGTCATGTGCTCAGTGTGGGTGTAACTGCTTTTGTGAAATGGTTTTTTTTTTTCGAGTCTTGGGTCCACTTTTTTATTGGATTGTTTTTTTATGAATCAAACCTTAGGAGGTCTTTAGCTATTCTAAGTACAAGGCCTTCGTCCTATGTATGTATTGCCAATATTTTCTCCTGGTGCATGGCTTGCCTTTCTACTCCCTTAGCAGAGTTTTATTATTATTATCATTATTGTTATTATTATTATTACTAGGGGCCTGGTGCACAAATATTTGTGCACTCGGGGCGGGGGGGGTCCCTCAGCCCGGCCTGTGCTCTCTTGCAGTCTGGGACCCTTCAGGGGATGTCCACCTGCTGGCATGCCTGGCCAGCCTGGGTGAGGGGCTGAGGGCCATTTTCAGGCTGCCCATAGTCCCTTCAGGGTTTGAGTCCCTACTGGGGTGCCTGGGCAGCCTGGGTGAGGTGCAGAGGGCCGTTTTAAGGCTGCCCACAGCTCTCATTGACCCAACGTCCCAGCGAGGCTGGCTGGAATCAGGTTTCTGGGGTTTATTTGTCTTCTATAATTGAAACTTTGTTGCCTTGAGCAGAGGCCTAGGCAGGTAACGAAGCCTCCTGTTTGCTTCAGCTCCGTGGCTTCTATAATTGAAACATTGTTGCCTTGAGCAGAGGCCTAGCCGGCTGAGACAGGCAGTTTCCTCCAAACAGAAGCCTCCTGTTTACTCTAGCTTCATGGCTGCCAGCCACCATCTTGGCTGGGTTAATTTGCATACAGTCACTGATTGGCTGGTGGGCGTGGCTTGGCTGGTGAGCATGGCTTAGATGTCTCGGAGTGATGGTTAATTTGCATATTACTATTTTATTAAATTAGATTATTATTATTGGTGGGTGTTTTTTATTTTTTTGTGTTTAGTGCTTTTTTAGCCTTTTTTTCCCCAAAAATTTTCTGCTCATTTTCTATTTCCTCTCTCCTTTGGGAACCCTGGTTACACATACACCAAATATTGTCCCCCAGGTCACTGTGGCTCTGTCCGTTTTTGCTTCAATATTTTTCCTATTATTTAGATTGGCTTAATTCTATGCAGCTATCTTCAGGTTCACTCTCCCTTTCTTCCGCCCTCTTTGATTGTTATTAGAAGCCTATCCAGCTATGTGTTCATGTCACGTGTTGTACTTTTCTGTCCTAGAATTTGGTTCTTTGCTGCATTTCCCATCCGCCCCCCCCCCCCCCCCGCTGGCATTTCCTATCTGTGCACTCCTTATGGTCATCTTCTTTAAGTCTTCGGATAGACATGTAACAGCTGCTTTAAAGTTTCTGGCTGCAAATTCTAACCTCTGGGTTGTATCAGTGTTGGTTTGTCTTGGGTAATTTCTTTCCTGACTATGGGTCGTGCTTTCCTGTTTCTTTGCACGTTGAATAATGTTTTATTACATTGTCCTGGACGTTGGAGATGACGCCTGGTAGAAACTGGATCGCGTGGTCTTCCTCTGAAGAGTGTTGGCTTTTTGTCCTACACGTTCAGTCCCTAGGGGCTTACTTTAAGGTCACCTTATAGACACTGAACTACACATCTGGTTAGGGAGTGTCTGTTCGTTCTGCTCCCAGTCTTTGCTTTTAATGCAGAGCCCTTGTAGGCTTTTAATGGAAAAAAAGTCAGAGCTGCTCACCAAATCCCTCTGAGCTGACGGGACTCAAATTCCAGATTCCCTTCCCCCTGCTGTGGCGGAAGCAGCCGGAATCTTTGCTCAGCTCTCTGCACCCCCCAGCTGGTGACTTTCGCCGGGTTCCTTGCTGTCCCTCCCAGGCATGGGCAATGCAGGAACAAGCCCAGGGTTTGGGGGTTTCCCGTGCACACTGGGGACTACCTGCCTGCGGCCTCTTCCTCTCCAGGCCTCAGAGCTGCTCAGATACCTCAGCCCCGTGACCCCGGGGCTCTCCGCTGGAGCTGTCGCTGCCCTGTGCCGAGGGAGATGGGGGGTGACTTCGAGGGAATAGTCAGGTGACGGGGGACCTCACCAGGGCAGCCTCCTCTCAGGGCCACATGGCTTCCGTGGCCTCCTGCCGTCGGTCACTGTCTGGTGCCTTCATTTCTTCTTAAGCGTTTCGTCCAGCAGAGAACATGGTTATCTCAGGAGGGCGGGTCCGACTCCAGTGACGCCATCTTCTGGGAACCGGAGCCCCGGAAGCTCCCGCCTTCCGTATCCACATCCCGTCCCCCTCGCCGACGCCTGGGGAGGGGCCAGCAAGAGCCATTCCCCTTGTGCCTC
The DNA here is from genome assembly GCA_004026665.1 of Murina feae. Taxonomy (NCBI): domain Eukaryota; kingdom Metazoa; phylum Chordata; class Mammalia; order Chiroptera; family Vespertilionidae; genus Murina; species Murina feae. Next base: position 9,213 of record PVJC01040933.1, on the reverse strand, counting down.
CCACAGCGACAAGGTTCACACAGCTCAGTGCTTCACCCACGGACACCCCACGGGTGGGGAGAGGACGTGGCTGAGCCCCACTCTCCCCCAGGTGTTGGTTCTGAAGGTGTCCCTCGGGCACAGCAGGACCCCATCCCGGCCGCTCAGCCCCCCTCCGCCCCCTCCCCCGGGTCCTCCCGTGCTGCCTCCGTCGTTGTTATTCTTGGCGGGATTTTCCCTCCACCCCGGCCGCTCAGTGCCCCCACCCGGGCTCCCAGGAGCCGACGAGAGCCCCACGGAGCCCCGTGGCTGCGGGCCAGGGTCTCGGCCACGCAGGGCAGTCGGAGGGCGGCCCGAGGGCGGATACAAAAGGGGGCATTGAGGGTGGGCTCCACGGAGACGCTCCCCGTCCGGCCCACAATGTGGGCTTTGTGAGGCCTGGCAGGGCCGAGCCGCGCGGGGACGTTCCCCCTTCTCCTCGGGAGAGGTTATTTAATTTAAAAATAATGGAACGTGGAAAATGCTGGGTATGGAAACTGTTTATCCGGATTCCTTTCTTGTTTCTCCCGTCGGTGGTGCCCGCAGCCGGGACGGCACTCTCCCCAGCGCCGCGGCGAGGCTGCCTCGAGCTCTGCACGAGGCGGGAGGGGGCCCTGCCGTCTACCGGACGAGCCTCGCGCTGCCCACATGGCCGGTGGGGCGAAGGGGCCACGGGGCGTCCGGGTCTCGGGCGGGAGGCCGGGCCACTGCCCGGAGGCGGGGTTGTCTGATGGACTGTCGTCCCCGCTGGCCCCCCAGGACCCAAGGCTTCCGTCCCCGCGCCCACCCTGTTCAGTCCCAGAATCTCCTCCTCCTCCTCCTCCTCCTCCTCCCTCCCCTCAGTCTCGGGTGCCAGGCAAGTCCACCTTCTCCTTCACGTCGGTCTTCATGGCCAGCCAGGCGGGCTCCCTGCGTCCCGGGCATGGAGACACCGTCGTTCTGGACGCACGCGGTGCCTCCCTCGCTCTCCGGCCCACGCGCTCGGCGAAGGGGCGTCGGTTGCCGTTCGGCTTCGGCTTCGGCTCAGGCACAGCCCTCGAGGCCTTCTTCACGGACAGAGGCTGGCCGCCCTCTCGGAGCCGACAGGACCCAGCCCCGGCTCGCCCTTCCCGCTGCGGTCCAGGCCTGGTCTGGGCACAGGGAGGGCAGGGAGGCCCAGCGTGGACTCAGGCCCTGGGTGTCCTGGGGTCCCAGGCGTCTCTCTGCGGGTTTGGGGCGGAGGTGAGCTGCTGGCGGGCCCAGGACCATGTCTCCCGACGCGGCCTGGCCCCAGCGCCTCCAACGGTGAGTCCCAGCCCCGCTTCCCGGTGGGTCCTCTCCACTCTTCGTGTGGCGGCTGTGGGAGAAGCAGGCAGCGCGGGAAGAGGTGGAGGAGGGGCCGCCTTTCAGTGCATGTGGAACCCGCGGCCAAGGGCACGGGGACACGGAGCTGTCTCCTCAGAGCGGTGGGCGTGGGGCTGCCACTTGCAGAGCCGGTCTGAGTGTGAGGGGGCAGGAGGCAGGCCAGTGTGTCCTGAAAGGTGACCTTGGGTGTCAGGTGCCACCAACCACATGCAGGGCCCCTGACAGCAGCCTCTGGGGTCTTCGTGGGGACAGTCACCCTCCTCCCACCCCTGGGACCTGGCTACAGTGACCGCAGAGGGAGCACGCACGGGGTTCAGCACCCTCCCCTTCCCCAGGGCCCGGAGTGCAGCCCTGGGAGCAGGGCCCCTCCGTCTGCTCGGCGGTCCCGGGAGAGGCCGCCTGCCCTGAGCCCGCGGGATGGGCCTCTGGCTCTGGGACATGGAGAGGGGCCCTTGGGGACGGGCATCCACCGAACGGGCTCTCAGCCCTGCCTCCAGGGAGGGGAGGGGCGGGGCTCGGCTTCCACGCACAGCCACAGTGATGATTGGATTTGGGGGGCCGAGTCCCTGTGTTTCTGCACAGTTTTGTCAGCAAGAATCCGCTGTCCACTCGCCCTGCCCGGTGTCAGCACCGCCGGCATTCCCAGACCGCGCTCAGCTCCCAGCAGGGTCCTGCCAGGGGCAGATAAGATAGACGGGCGTCGGGGAGGAGGTGCCGACGGGCGCCCCGCACGCTGCGAGTGATGAAAGGGACTTGAGAAAGGTGCTGACGTGGCCACGGGCCTTAATGAGGTCATCGCCAGAGCCGCTGCCCTGATAACCCCAGGTCAGGCGCCCGCAGGTGCAGCGGGGGGGGGGGGGGGGCCGTCTCCCGCTGCTGCTGGGGCCAGGCCTGCCCCTTGGAGCCCATCACGCCAGGCCCTGCAGGCCTGCCTGTCCCGAGACACCAGGGGACCCCCGGCCGGTGCGGGGAGGTGGCGCACAGGCAGCTGTCACCAGGGAGCTCAGGGTGTCGGTCAGAACTCAGCCGCACCTTCTGTCCTCCCAGGTCAAGGCCAGCCCCATCTCTGGAAACTCTGGCCGCGCGTTCTGTGGGCCCTGCGTGTCTGTGAGCTCGGGCTGCGCTGGGCGTGGGGCGAGGGGCCTGGCAGCGTCTGGGTTCGCTCCGGCGCCCTCTGCGGTGGACTCTCTCTCCTCCCGGCCCAGCCTTGAGCCCTGCGCTGGAGGGAGGACTCATGGCAGAGCGGCACCTACCCCAGGCCACCACCCTCTAGGGGCCGGGCTCTGCCCCTCATGCTGGTGCCCTGCAGCAGTCCCCACCCCCTCTGGTCTCCGCCCATGTGTGCACCCGGGGCTGGGACTAGGCCTGGCGTGGGGGCTGGGGCTGTGGCCCTCAGTCCAGGCATGGGTGCCAGTGCAGACAGAGGTGCCCTGGCCGGCGTGCTCCCAGGATGCCACAGGCCTGGCCGCTCTGGGCCCCTCCCCTGGGGGGTGGATGGGGTGAGCCCTGCAGCGATGGGCACAGGGTGGCTTTGCCAGGGCCTCTGGGTGGAGTGCCCGGCCCGCAGGCAGGGCCCACGTCACAGGTCGCCTACCAGGGGGCACACACTCCAAGCCCAGCCAGGCGGCCTTCCTGGTGACAGCTGTGTCGGGGCAGCTCCCACATGCAGCCCCACGCTTCCCACTTTCCTTCTTCCCGGCCTCGAACCCATTTTCCTGCCCCGGTGGGTGCGCCCGGGGCACAAAGCTCCCCGCCACCCCACCCCCCAACCCCGTCCCTGCAGAGCGCGCTCTGGGGAGGTGTCAGTGTCAGCCCCATGTCAGCTGGCTGCACCCTGGAGCCTGGGAGGGAGCACAAGGCAGAGGCCGGTTCCAGAAATAGCCGCGGGCGGTGGGAACTGTCTGGGCCAGAGTCTGCACGCCCCCGGGGGGTGGGAGCACGGGGCCCCCGGGGACCGCGGAGCTGCCAGGAGCGTCTCCCTGGCCAGACAGACAGGGTGGCGGTGTCCGAGCAGCGCGGCCGCGTCTCCCCGGGGCCATGGGCCCTGGTGGGCACCTGCCAGGCACCTGCTGGCCTCCCGCCTCCAGACAGCGAATGGGTGGTCGGAAACACCCGCCGGGTGGCCCTGCCAGACTTTCGGGTGGAAAACCCGCTGGGCAGGTTGCGAGGACCCACAGGGAGGTTCTGACCGGAGTGCGGTCCCTGCGCGGCCTTCGGAGGAAGCGGCCTCCTGCCCACAGGGCCGCCCTCAGACCCCCGAGTGGCTGCCGCGGCCTCTGCCGCGCGTGGGGTGGGTTCTAATTGTTTTTCTTCCCAAACGCTCCCCGGCCTCTCCCCTCAGCACCCACCCGGCTGCGGCTGCGCTGCGGGCGGGTTCCAGGAGCGCCTCCACCGTCTCGCTGCCTCTTGGTGTCCCCCCTCCCTTTCCTCCCTCCCGGGCCCTGTGACTAAGCCGGCAGGACCCCCCGCTGCCTTTAATAAGCCTGACGCTTGACCATCTGATGAGCAGGGCGGGCAGCCTGGCTGCGGCGGGAACCCCTAATGCACCATATTAATCATCACTGTCAGCCGCCGGCCCGGGGCACCCCCAGCACAAATGACACCAGGCCCAGGGGGCAGCCCTGATTGGCCGCATATTGAAAACAGACATGGGACAGCCCCGCCCCCTCGCCTCACCCCCCACCTCGGGGCCCCCCAGGGCCTCTGCCCAGTTCACTGAACAATAGACAGCTCAGGGGGCAGGGTGGCCATTTGGTGCCCATCGGAGTCCTGTGTTGAGTGCAACAGTGAGGCCAAGGCAGGCAGCGGGGCGTCCTCCACAGCGGGCCTGGGTGCGAGCCTAGGCACCCTTTGGGCACCCCCCTGTGGGTTAGTCCCTGAGGGTGGCATGCCCGGCCTGGCTTAGAGCTGTTTCCAGGCAGCACCTCGACATGGGCCCTGAGTGTGGTCCGGGCCACGGTCCTGGTGGGAGCAGGGGAGGGGGAGGCGGCCGTGAACCCCAGGAGCTGGACCGCAGGCCCCAGCCAGACAGCGCGCCGGCAGCCCCTGTGCCTGGGACCCGCCTGCTCCTCTGCCCCTTCCTCCGGCGTTTGTCATAAAAGTTAACCGGCTGTGAAATGTGTGCTGCGCGGGCCGTGGTAAAAGTTTACGACGGCGGCTAATCTGCCTGGGGTCTGCTCAGAGCCAGGCCTCCGCTCACCTGCACGGCATCCAGGGTCCCGCAGCAGCCGGGAGCCTCGCCAGACACACAGCGGGGGGAGGGGACGGGGGAGGGGGCCGGCTCCTCTGGCCTGTCCTGGACCCTGGACGGGGCCTCGCCCGTGCCTGTGCAGAGCGGCAGCGCCCCCTGCATCGCCGTGGCTCATACACGAACGCCGCCCCTGAGGGCAGCCCCAGGGCCTCACTAGCCAGTCAAAGCACTGCCAGGGGCTGGGGATGGCCAGACACAGGGGGTCCCCGCGCCTCCTCCTTCTGCAGCAGGGGTGGCTCTGGGAGCCCCGGGGGCTCTGGAAGGCCTGGGGGAGGGGCTGGGGCCTGCGGGCGGATGAGCCGGGGCTGCTCAGCCCCTCGAGTCACCAGGTCCTGAGAGGAGACGCCGCGGGGAACTCCGGCTCCCGGTACCACTCCGGGGACGTCCCTGCTCCTGGGCTGACCCCTCGCGGAGGCGCCTCCAGTGGCTGAAAGCCCGTGAGTTCCATGCTGCCCAAGGGACTCTCCACAGAGCCCTAGCCTGGCCTGGGCATGGGTCCCCGCCTCGCTCCTGGGCGGTGCTGCCCAGGCCTGGGGGTCCCCTCGAGAGCAGACGGAGTACAGGGGTGCAGGTGCCCAAGCCCTGAGCCCATCGCCTGGCCTATGGGACGGAGACGCTGCTCCCCGTGGCCGGGATAAGAAAAAGGCAGCGCAGGGGTGAGGCCGGGCCCTGAGAGAGGATGCTCATCGAGGCGGGGAGGCAGGATGCTCGTGGAGGCTCCCCGACAGGGGCGTGGATGTGGGTTAGTAACAGCAAGAACAGGGCAGCACTGGCTGTGTGGTGGGCACGCCGGGCGCCGCTGAACTCGCTACAAACATGCACTCCTGCGGCGCCCGCAGCCAGCCGCCCAGCGGGACAGTCAGCACCCCTGGGATCTGGGGTGAGAGGTGGAGCAGGAGGAGGCCGAGCCCTGCCCGGTGAGGCAGCTGGACGGGGTGCAGGGCTCGGCCCCCGACCCCAGGCCGCCTACACGCTCAGGCCACAGGCTGTCTGTGGAAATGGAGGTGCCCACCCGTCCAGACGCTCCTCCCCCCACCCCGGAAATGCCTCGGCCATGCGGTCGACAGGAATGTGGGCGAGGGCGCTCAGCACCCCGTCGCCCGGGCCCCTCCCGACAAGAGGATTCCAGCGGCCATCTCGACCTAAACGGAGCGCGCCGTGGTCAGGGCCCAGGGCCACCACGTCCTGGAAAGAGTGCCGTTTGCTTTTCCCACCATCCCCACGACAGCGTTAGCAAAACTGCCCTAATCTTAAGCAAACAATCCCCCTGCCCACATCGGCGTGCGGCCCCGGGCTGGAGCGAGAGCCGCGTTCCCAGCCCCAGCCGCTCTCCGTCATCGCTGCCGAGGAGATAAAGCGGGAAGCCCCCACCCGCCCCAGGCAGGGAGCAGCTCTGCACAGACATGCCGGCCGTCTGCTGTATGACGTGTGGCCGCCCTCTGATCAGCCTGAGTCCGCGCTCATGCCGGCCCCCTCAGTGGGGGGGAGGCGGGCCTGAAGCCCTCTATCTCGAGCACCCTCTCTCCCTTACCCCCACCCCCTCCTGTGTGCAAAGCTTTAGAAACAAGAGCAGCCGTCGAGGAGCCTGCCCTGAACACCTGCCATGGGTACCCGCTGCGGTCTTGTTTAGGCCGCAGGGCAGCCCCCAAGGCAGGCCCTGCCCTCACACCCATTTTACAGATGAGCAGGCTGAGGCCAAGGAAAGCGAGGTCTGTGAGCAGGTTGGGCATGGAGACGGTGGTGCCAGGAGCTGGACCAGGCGGGCCCTGGATGCAGGGCAGCAAAGGGGCACTGTCCGTCCTGCCTGGACTCAGTGGCCCGGTCCTGGAAGCTGAGAAAATTCCCCAACAGCAGGGACGCTCAGGGCACTGAGGCAACACCCGCCACCCTCAGGCTGGGGGCAGGGACCCTGGGCCTCCGACAAGGGGCGGCTTCGCTTCCCATGCCACGGGCCTTGGTGGAACTGCACCGGCCTGGCCCAGCCCAGCCCAAGCGCAGAGCCCACGCCTCCGCTGCAGCTCGTGCACCCAGACCCTGGTGGGGACCCCAGGAGCCCTGCACCCCCGGCCCAGTGAGCCAGACACAGAGCAGAGGCCTCTGCTCCACAAAGCACCAGGCCCACGAGGAGTGCAGACACCTGGCGGGCAGATCTGTTCACGTGCCCTCGCCACCCGCATGCCTCCCCCCAGGTCCCGTCTAGGGGGGTGGGGGGCGGGCGCCGGCCTCCCTGGGCGGCATTCTCTGTGCCCGGAGCCCCGCCCTGTCCCCACTGCGCTCCCTGAGTGAACACATCGCCTCAGAGGCCCCTCACGGCTGCACCACCCCGTGGCTTCTGCCTCCTCCTGAGAGGCTGGCCGCCCACTGAGCTGGACAAGTGTCCACCGCCTTCGTCCCTCCCAGGCCCCAGGGGCAGGCGGGAGCCACAGGGTGCCTGGGGTCAGCTTCCCAGAGCCTCGCTCAGGGCCTCTGTCTGCCCCCCCCCCCACACACTCCAGGGTCCAGGAACCAGCTCCCCTGTGGGTGGCAGCCTGGGCAGTGCCAGGGGGTGCACCTGCCCTTCCCATGATGCACCCGCCGCCTTGCCAGCCGCTTGGCTGCTCCCAGGTCGCGGCCACCGCAGCGAGAGCCTCCTGTCCCCAAGCAATGACCTTACCCCGGGGCTTCCCGCCACGGCCACTGTGCCCTCTGGGGGAAGTGGCAGTACCTGTCACCGTTGAGAGGTGGTGGGTAGAACCCGAGACACCTGCTCGACATCCTGCAGCGCCCGAGCCAGCCCCCAGCGGAGGGCGAGCAGCACAGAGGACTCTGCGGTGAGGTGGGGCCCATCTTCGCGTGACGGTGCCGCGAGTGCCAGGCCCGGGTCAGAGACCTCCTCTCCCGTGGATGAGGCCGGGCGCGAGCAGTGCCCGTGGTCCACGTGTCCCGGACCCCCGAGGGCGGGACCCTGGCCGCCCCCTTCGGTGCTTGGAGGCCTCTCTGAAACCTCTCTGATCGGGTGACGAGGCCCATGGTCTCCTGGGACCACGGACCAGCCGGCGCCCAGAGGCAGTGTCCCCCGAGGGAGCAGATGCAGCAAAGAAAATCCACGGAACAGTCGGAATCAGGTGACGCCCCCCAGTCCCTCAGGCACTGTGTGCGACGCTCATGCCACAAGACGGGGGGCTCACCCCCCATTCACACCATTTTGAGGGGCACGGACATTCGGCAGTGCAGGGAGAAGGGGAGACTGTGTGACTGGAACACGGGGCCAGCACCCCCACAGGACCCCACGGCTGGTGCTGTCTCCTGGGACCACTTCCGGGGACCGACGCACAGTCTCCATGGGCCGCCAGACTCCTTGTTCTTTTTAAATATAGTTTTATTGATTCAGAGAGGAAGGGAGAAGGGGAGGGAGAGAAACATCAGTGATGAGAGAGAAGCGTTGATCGGCTGCTTCCTCTAGGGATCGAGCCCGCAACCCGGGCCTGTGCCCTTGGCCGGAATCAGACCGTGGCCTCCTGGTTCACAGGTCGATGCTCGACCCCTGAGCCGCGCTGGCCAGACCCCACTGGACTCTTCAAATGTCTGTGGTTTTACATGTTTTCTACGTTCAGAAAAGCAGGGGGACACACTGACCCGTGCCCCTCAGCAGGGGCGGCCAGCCCTCCAGGCCGGGCGGCCCCTTTCCTCTGGGTCAAGGCCATGAAATCAGCCGCTCAGGACCGTCCACCTCGAGGCCAGGCATCCGGGAAGAGGCTCCGGCAGCAAGACCCCCGCCCGGCCCCCAGCCGCGCCCGCAGCAGCCCGCCCGCGGGGGCCTGCCCGCCGCCGCCATCTGCGAGGGCTCTCCCGCGGCCGCGCCCCGAGTCGGGCTTCTGCTGCACCGCCTGTCACGTTGTTTATCCTCGTCCGCGTTCACAGCTCCGTCCTCGGGCCTTCGTCGGAGGGCCCTTCAGAAACTTGTTGGCAGCCTTCACTTCTTTCCCCTGGAAAAAACCCGTCCTCCGTGTGGCTGAGAGCCGGCAGCCGCCGGCGTGGGAGTGTGGCCGCCCGTGGGGAGGGGTGTCGGGTGGGTGCTGGCGCAGACCCGCCTCCTCGGGCCGCTCTGCCAGGCCTCGGAGAGCGGGTGCCATGGGCACGGGCTCCGTCTGCGCTGGACACGGGACTGGGACCCACGCCGACCGGCCCTCGCCATCCCTGCCCAGTCGCTGACTCCTCAAAGCCCTGTCGGTGGGGCCACAGGCCCTGTCCCTGATTGTCGCCGTGTGAAAGCTCTGACAAATGCGTCAGACGCGCCCTCCCTCGTTGTCATCGAGATGTGGCGCCGCAGTGGTGACCGTACGTGGGGGACTCGCGTGGCCTGGACGGGGGGGCGTCTGTCGGGCGGTGTTTCCGCTGAGACCCGAACGTGCTTGGCGAGACTGCAGGCAGGAGGGCGGGGACCCTGGGAACAGCGGGGCCCCTAGACGCCCGGGCCTCTGTTCTTGGTGAACGGCTGGCTCTGGGGAGTCCTCCCGCTCAGGACCCGAAGGGAATGGAGGCCGAGCAGTCGCGAGTGGCCTTCAGCCGTCTCGGTGGCAGGGGCCCCACGGCCATGTCCTTGGGCACCCGGACTGCTGACG
>PVJC01040932.1:0-15583 GCA_004026665.1 Murina feae | reverse complement strand
ATTGTCTTTTTGGTCTCCAAGTCATTTATCTCCGCTCTGATCTTTATAATTTCCTTCCTTCTGCTTACACTGGGCTTTTCTTGTTGCTCTCTTTCTAAATCTTCGAGTTGCAGGGTTAGGTAATTTATTATCATTGTTTCTTGTTTTCTGCAGTAGGTTTGTAGAGCTATGAACTTCCCTCTCAAGACTGCTTTCACTGCGTCCCATAGATTTTGGATCGTTGTGTTTTCATTGTCGTTTGTTGCAATGATGTTTTTTATTTCTACTTTGATCTCTGTGGTAACCCAGTTATTGTTTAATAGCATGCTGTTTAGACTCCATGTGTTTGATTTTTTGGATTGTTTTTATTGTAGTTGATTTCCAGTTTTATGCCATTGTGATCTGAGAAGATGCTTGATATGATTTCTATCTTCTTGAATTTGAAGAGACTTTGCCTGTGCCCCAATATATGGTCTATCTTTGAGAATGACCCATGTGCACTTGAGAAGAATGTATATCCTGTGGCTTTGGGGTTAAGTGTTCTGAAGATGTCTATGAAGTCTATCTGCTCTAGTGAGTCATTTAGGATTGATGTTTCTTTGCTGATTTTTCGTTTAGAGGATTTGTCCAATGGTGATAGTGGGGTATTAAAGTCCCCCGCTATGATTGTATTGCTGTCCATCTCTCCCTTGATATCCTCCAGAAGTTTTTTTATGTATTTGGGTGCTCCTATATTGGGTGTGTATATGTTTACCAGAGTTATTTCTTCTTGTTGAATGGCTCCCTTTAGTATAATGAAGTGGCCTTCCTTATCTCTTTTTATGTCCTTCACTTTGAGGTCTGATTTGTCAGATATAAGTATTGCTGCCCCAGCTTTTTTTTCATTTCCATTGGCCTGTAAAACATTTTTCCATCCTTTCACCATTAGTCTATGTGCACCTTTTTTTCTGAGGTGGGTTTCCTGTAAACAGCAGATATGTGAGTCATGTTTTCTTATCCACTCAGTTACCCTATGTCTTTTGATTGGAGCATTTAATCCATTTACATTTAAAGTTATTATTGATAAATACTTGTTTGTCACCATTTTTATTCTTTACCCCTGTGTTCCTTCTTCGTTTCCTATTTTTTATTTTTTACAGTAGGCCCTTTAACATTTCTTGCATTGCTGGTTTGGTAGTAACAAACTCCCTTAGTTCTTTTTTGTCTGTGAAGCTCCTAATTTGACCCTCACTTTTGATTGATAGCCTTGCTGGGTACAGTATTCTTGGATTCAGACCCTTCCTTTGCATGACTTTGTATATTTCATTCCATTCCCTTCTTGCCTGATGTGTTTCTGTTGAGAAATCTGTCGCTACTCTGATTGGAGAGCCCTTGTAGGTAACTTTCTGTCTCTCTCTGGCTGCTTTTAAGATTCTTTCTTTGTCATTGGTGTTTGCCAATTTAATTATAATGTGCCTTGGCGTTGGTCTTTTAGGGTTCATTTTGTTTGGTACTCTATAAGCTTCTTGGATTTGTGTGAGATTTTCCTTCCCTATAACCAGGAAGTTTTCTGTTATTATTTCTTCCAATAAGCTTTCTATTCCTTGCTTAGTTTCCACTCCTTCTGGCACCCCTATTACACGGATATTGTTTCTTTTAGTGTTGTCCCAAAGTTCTCTTAGGCTCTCCTCCTGCTTTTTAATTCTTTTTTCTAGGCGCTGCTCAGCTTGGGTATTTTTTTCTACCTTGTCTTCTAACTCACTGATATGGTCCTCTGCTTGTTCTAGTCTACTATTGATGCTTTCTATTGAGTTCTTTATAGCACTGATGTCATTTTTCATTTCTTCTTGGTTCTTCTTCATTTCCTCTTGGTTCTTATACATATTGTCGAATTTGTCTTCCATTCTTTTCATCCACCTTATGACCATTTCCTTGAATTCTTTCTCCGGCAAGTTGCTTGCCTCCATTTCATTTACTTCCCTTTCTGGTGATGCCTGTTTTTCTTTCATATGCGGGCTATTTCTTTGCCTCTCCATGATCTATCTTCTCTGGGTATCTGGTTATATAGTTTTTTCTCTCCTTTCCTTGAGGAGGAGCAGGGCTTGTCTGGGTCCACGTATTCTTGGTTTGAGCTCCGGTGTTCCTGGGTTCCTGGCTGGTCCCTGGGTGTCCTGTTTGCAGTATATACGTTTCTGATAATAGTCACCCAAGATAGCCTGGTCACCTCAGCAGAGTCGGCAGCTCCGGGAGAGATTTCAGCAGCAGTGGAGGTAGCGCCCAGTGAAGGGAGCCCCATTCGGGTTCTCCAACAGTCCTCTGGAGTATAGCTGTTGCACACCCACAAATTTCCACGCTTGGTACATCCACACACTCTCCGTTCCTTCTCTCTCTCACACTGTCTTTCACTCTGCCTTATCATCGGCAGCCATCTTTTTCTCAATTTGGGTACACATGTTTTAATAAGTTTTAGTATGTAGTATTATCATTCAGTTTCAATTATATTCTAACTCGAATTATGACATGTTTTTGGGGTTACTTAGAATTGTATTTCATAACATTTAAATACTAGAGGCCCAGTGCACAAAAATTTGTGCACTCGGTGTGGTGGTGGGGGGGGGGAGGTCCTTCAGCCCGGCCTGTGACCTCTCACAGTCTGGGACCCTTTAGGGTATATCCATCTGCTGGCTTAGGCCTGCTCCCTGGGGGATCGGGCCTAAGCTGGCAGTCAGACATCTCTCTGGCAGCCCAGGTGTTCTTGGGGGATGTCCACTTGCCAGCACGAAGCAGGCTTAAGCAGCAGTCAAACATCCTTAGCATTGCTGAGGAGATGAGAGAGGCTCCCGCCACCACTGCTGTACTGGCAACCATCAGCCTGACTTGTGGCTGAGCAGAGCTCCCCCTGTGGGAGTGCACTGACCACCAGGGGCAGATCCTGCATTGAGCATCTGCCCCCTGGTGGTCATTGTGTGTCATAGTGACCAGTCATTCCCAGTGGTTCTGCTGTTAGGGTCAATTTGCATATTATCCTTTTATTATAAAGGATAAGAAGTTTCTAGGTACCTTCTGTTTCTGATTTCTAGATTAACTACAGTGACAACAAGAAACATCCTATATAGTCCTAGCCAGTTTGGCTCAGTGGATAGAGCATGGTCCTGTGGACTGAAAGGTCCCAGGTTCGATTCTGGTCAAGGGCATATGCCAAGGTTTCAGGCTTGATCCCAGTGCAGGGCATGCAGCAGGCAGCTGGTCAATGATGTCTCTCATCACTGGTGTTTCTTTCTCTCTCTCCCTCTCACTTCCACTCTGAAATCAATAAAAATATATTTTAAAAAAAGAAAAAAAGAAACATCCTCTATAATAAAAGACTAATATGCAAATCAACCAAATGGCAGAATGACGGGTTGCTATGATGTGCACTAACTATCAGGGGGTAGACGCACAATGCAGGAGCTGTCCCCTGGTGGTCAGTACACTCCCACAGGGGGAAGTGCTGCTCAGCCAGAAGCTGGGCTCACAGCTGGTGAGCGCAGTGGCAATGGAGGGAGCCTCTCATATCTCTGCCCGCTACCACCATGGGGAGAGGGCTTAAGCTAGCAGGAGGACATCCCCCAAGGGGTCCCGGACTGTGAAAGGGCACAGGCCAGGCTGAGGGCCCCTCCCACCCCCCACCAAATGCATGAATGTTATGCATCGGGCCTCTAGTACTGTATATAATTTCAATTCTTTGAAGTTTGTTGAAATTTGTTTCATCCTATATAATAAAGAGGGAATATGCAAATCGACCATCATTCCGGCCAATTTGCACCCACAGCTGAGGCTAAGTTCCCATAACGAGCCTTAAGGAGCAATCAGCAGGGACCTGAGGCTGCGCATCCACCCACCTCCTACATGGGGCATGACAGGGGACCTCAGGTCGTGCCTTCCACCCGCAGGGCTTGACAGGAGACCTCAGGCTGCTCCCCTTGCCCTGGCACCAGGCCAGAGGAACTCAGGCTGCACCCTCTTCCCTGGTGCCAGGCTGGGGGATCACAGGCCATGCCTCCCGCCCTGGCCCCAGGCCAGGGGGCCTGAGGCTGTGCTCCCCACCCAGCGGAACTTGACGGGGGTCCTCAAGGTGTGCCCTCTGCCCTGGTGCTGGGCCAGGGGACCTCAGGCCATGCCCCCCACCCCAGCACCAGGCCAGGGGACCTCAGGCTGTGCCCCCTGCCCTGGCACCAGACTGGGGGATCACAGGCCACTCCCTCCGCCCAGCAGAGCTTGATGGGGGACCTCAGGCCATGCCCCCCTGCCCTGGCACCCAGGGGACCTGAGGATGAACCCCCCCTTACCTGGCAGGGCTTGACAGGGTGGGGCTGTCCAGGTTTGAATCTCGAGCGATTTTGAGGTGCATGTGGGTGGTTGAAGACTTGACTCTGGGTTCCATGGTGCACCCCAGACTCTGACAGGAGGAAGAGTTTCATATACATTTTACTAATTTTCTTTAATCTCTGACACTTCTATTATAGAAAAAGGGCAAATGGCAATATTAAAATATTTCCTCTAATTAATCCCTTTTAATGTGCACAAAATTCGTGCACTGGGCCGCTAGTAGTTCAATAAGATTACTTTAAAAAAAATAAGTGTTCCTCTACTGCCATCTCATGTTCCTCTTGGGAGTAACACCTTAGTGCAGGTCTTCAGGAAAAGGGGGTGGCTATAGTGGGTCATGTCTAAGTGCTGAATGAAATGTTATTTAGGAGTGTATTTCAGAACTTTTAAAACTAAGAACTTTCTATTTACTTTTTGTTACTGATTTATCGATTAAGCTCTTTTAGAGCAAGAAACATAATTTATATAATTTCAATCCTTTGAAATTTTTGAAACTTACATGAAGTGTTAAAAAAATTTCCAAGTATGATTCTTTGCTGCCATCTCGTGTGCAATGTGGGAATAACACCTTAGTGCCTTTCAGCAGGAAAGGTTGTTGGTATAATGGATTATCCGAAGGTTGAATACGGTTCGCTGCTCAGGTTGTTGAACTTTTTTACATCCTTACTGAATTTTTTGTGAGAGGCTATTGGTTCTGAAAGAGGTATGCTCTGTTTCTGAATGAGAGAGGTGTGTTGAATTTATTGTGATGATAAATTTATCTCATTTGCCTTGTAGCTCTGTTCTATGCACTTTAATTTTGTTATGAAGTCCTTGTGAATTTGGATCTTCCTGGTAAAATAAGGTTATTGATATGAAGTGCTCTTTTTTTAACTTTTTTGCCTTCAAGTCTCATGTGTTATCATATCCTTTTTGCCTTCAAGTCTCATGTGTAACATATCATTTTTTATTTGGTTTACTACTGTTTACTTAATATATCTTTACTAGGGACCCAGTGCACAAAAATTTGTGCACTTGGGAGGTCCCTCAGCCCGACCTGTGCCCTTTTGCAGTCTGGGACCCCTCAGGGAATGTCCACCTGCTGGCGTGCGTGGTCAGCCTGGGTGAGGGGCTGATGGCTGTTTGCAGGCTGGCCAAGCCCCCCAGTGTGGACCCTCACCCCACTGGGGTGTGGCCAGCCTGGGTGCAGGTTTGAGGGCCATTTTCAGGCTTTCAGGCTGCCCACAGTCCCTTCAGGTTTTGGATCCCTACTGGGGTATCTAGCCAGCCTGGGTGAGGGGCTGATGGCTGTTTGAAGGCTGGCCAAGCTCCCCAGTGGCGTCCCTCACCCCATTGGGGTGTGGCCAGCCTGGGTGATGGGCTGAGGAGTGCTTTCAGGCTTTCAGGCTGCCCACAGCTCCCATTGACCCAATGTCCCAGCAAGGCTGGCTGGAAGCAGGTTCCTGGGGTTTATTTGTCTTCTATAATTGATACTGTTCCTTTAAGGTGAGGCCTAGGCAGTTAACAAAACCTCCTCTCTGCTTCAGCTCGTGGCTTCTATAATGAAACAATGTTGTGCTTAGTAGTCAGCCCGGCCTGCTGTTTGCTTCAGCTCCAGAGGCTTCTATAATTGAAAAATGTTGCAAATATGTTCTTGCCTGGAGCTGGGAGAAGGCCAGCCGCCTGCAAACAGTTTCACTCCTGCTGCAACGGTTGGATGCTGCCTGTTTACTCAGCTCCATGAGTGGCGGCCTCCATCTTGGCTGGGTTAATTTGCATACAGTCACTCTGATTGGCTGGTGGGCATGGCTTAGGCATCCCGAAAGGATGGTCAATTTCAATATTATGCTTTTATTAGATTAGATTCCATTCTTTCACTTTTGATCTCTTTGTACCCTCATGTTTTAGGTAGCTTTCAGTTTTTATACTGTTATGAGTGAAATGAGTTGACTTTGGTTCAATATTTTTCCCCATTCAGTTGTTCCAACACCTTTATAACACAATTTTTCAATGATCTAAGGGGATATTTTTATTATACCAAATTTACCACATGTATTTGAATCAATCACTGGACTTTATATTCTGTTCCATTAATTTGTCTATTCATAGGACATTGCCCAAGTTTTTTAATTACTGTAGCTTTATAACACAATACATTATTCTATCTGGGCAGGATAGCTTTT
The DNA here is from genome assembly GCA_004026665.1 of Murina feae. Taxonomy (NCBI): domain Eukaryota; kingdom Metazoa; phylum Chordata; class Mammalia; order Chiroptera; family Vespertilionidae; genus Murina; species Murina feae. The sequence goes on along the minus strand of PVJC01040932.1, from coordinate 9,095 downwards.
ACTCATTAGCTGGAGACCAGTCATTGTCACTTAGTACAGAAATGTGCCTGAAGGCTGGTCAACCTTAATTCCCTTGAATAGTGGGAGAGCTATTCACCCATCGTTTAGATGGAGACTTTGATAGTTAAAGCAGCCCTCCACCTATGTTACTGATATGTAAATTCTTGTTGCCTCTTTGTTGTTGGAGTTTCATGCCCTTAGGTTAAGGATGTGATTGTTTTCCCCTTTGCCTTAATAAAAGCTTTGAGCAAGGCCTGTGTGGTGGGCAATCTTACCCACTAGAGGTAAAGATGCCATGCCTGGTCCCCATTATTCTAAATTAATTTTCTTCTAAGTCTCTCTCTCTTCATTTTGCGTGCGGCCTCCTCCGGAACTCGAACCTGAACGGGAACCCTGAACTATGCGGGATGTATAAAGGGCTCCCGCACTCATTCATTTGCTTTTTCTGAATTTTCCTTTCTTATTTAAAAATATTTTTATTATTGATTTCAGAGAGGAAGGGAGAGGGAGAGAAAGAATCATCAATGATGAGAGAGAATTATTGATTGGCTGCCGCCTGCATGCTCCTCACTGGGGATCAAGCCGGCAACCAGGGCTTGTGCTCTCAACAGGAATTGAGCTGTGATCTCCTGATTCATAGGTCAATGTCCAACCACTGAAACACGCTGGCCAGACCAGAATTTTTTGTTACATTTTTCGTTTTAACAAGTGAACTTAAATGAGCTTGTTTTGCTCTTTAAAATTTTGCTGATATTGTATTCAGATCATAACAGATTTATAGTCAACATTGAGAGATTGACATCATTATGTTTTTTCTATCCAAGAATATTTTCTATCCAAGATATTGCTGTCCAGTTGTTCAGGTGTCTGTTATTGTGTAGCTTTAAAAATTTTGTTTATGCAGATCGGGCACACTTTTGTTATGATCATTCCTAGGCATCTTATGTGTTTTGTTGCCATTGTATATTTTCTTTGATTATATATTTCATATACTGTTTTTTTTTTATATTTTTATTGATTTTTTACAGAGAGGAAGGGAGAGGGATAGAGAGTTAGAAACATTGCTCAGCTGCCTCCTGCACACCCCCCACTGGGAATGTGCCCACAACCAAGGTACATGCCCTTGACCAGAATCAAACCTGGGACCCTTCAGTCCGCAGGCCGACGCTCTATCCACCGAGCCAAACCGGTCAGGGCATATTTCATATACTGTTTTAAAGGGTATGTATTTATATGCATGTTATCTCTCCCTTCCTCTCTGCAATCAACAAAAAATATATTAAATGAGGATGATTATTGATTGCACATAAAAAAATCAATATAAAGTTTTCTTTCTTCACTATATAAGCCAAGTAATAAGACATTTTGGGAGTACATGTCCATCTTCATTTCCAGAACTAAGATTTTAAAAAATATGGTAATATTGATTTTTAGAGTGAGAAGAAGGAAAAAGGTTAGAGATTGAAACATGGATGAGATAGAAACATCATATCAATTGGCAGCCTCCTGGCATGCCCCCTACTGGGAATTGAGCCCACAACTGGGCATGTGCCCTGACTGGGAATCCCACCAACCACCTCTTGGTTCCTGGGACAGTACTCAATCCACAGAGCCACTGCAGCCTGGCTGAACTGAGGTTTAATAATTGAACTAAAGTAACTTATTCTCAAGTAAATGATTATATCAATGGCATGTGAAATAGTCTACTAATTTATCTTGAGGTTGTAAAACTTTAAAATTTTTTTGTGCCTTAGCGGGTTTGGCTTAGTGGATAGAGTGTTGGCCTGCAGACTGAAGGGTTCCAGGTTTGATTCTGGACAAGGGCACATGCCCAAGTTGTGGGCTCTATCCCCAGTAGGGGGCGTGCAGGAGGCAGCCAATCAGTGATTCTCTCTCATCATTGATGTTTCTATCTTTCTCTCCCTCTCTCTTCCTCTCTGAAATCAATAAAAAAATTTTTTTTAAGAAATTTTTTTTTGTTATTGATTTTTAGAGAGACAGGAAGGGAGAGGGAGAGAGAGATAGAAACTTTGATGACAGAGGAACGTTATCGATCGACTGTTTCTTGCATTGCCCCTCCTGGGGATTGAGCCTGCAATCAAGATATTGCCCTTGCCTGGAATCTAACCAGGGACCCTTCAGTTCACAGGCCCGACACGCTGTCCAGTGAGCCAAACTGGCTAAGGCTGTAAAACTTTTATTTCAATTTCCAAAGGTGGGAATGAAGTGGACCAAAAGTGTGCATTTGGCATACTCATTTTAAGCTCATTGTTAAGAAGTAAAAATGAGAAGGAACCTATAATTATCTCCCATTTCCTTCTAAAATATCTAGTTTGAAAAAGCTGGTTTAGGAAGAGAATTTTACCAGGAGTTTCTTTTTAAAAAATAAAAATTTTAATTTCAAAGAAGGGAGAGGGAGAGATAGAAACATCAATGATGAGAGAATCAGTGACTGGCTGCTTCCTGCACGACCCACACTGGTGATCCAGCCCTCAACCCAGGCATGTGCCCTGACTGGGAATCTAACCGTGACCTCCTGGTTCATGGGTTGACGCTCAACAACTGAGCCGCACCAGCTGAGCTACCAGCAGTTTCTTGATACTCTTGTCTTACCCCCTCCCCCATCCTGTAGGTTTTGAGATTACCCAATGAAAATTAACATGCCACATAGTCTGCACTTTTCCTAAATATCACCCATTTCACCTCCACAATCTAAGACCCTGGTTCCCCATTTTCCCCTGTTCCTAACATGACCTTATTATCTTCGGCATTCATCTGTATGTGAGTTTTCCTTATACATAAACATTGTATATCTCTTGTTAATTTGATTATGTTAATTTGGTTATTACCCCAGCTGTTAGAATTTACAAGGTATAAGGTAAATAATTATTTTTTTAAATCTCCCACAGTTTTTGAAAAGTTGACCTTGTGAAATTATCAGCTGGGACACGGCTAACTTCTCACGTTGCTGCAGCCGAGAGGTCATGGACACCTGCCAGGAAAGGTAAGCATTGTCACTACTCTTTCATTCTGTTAGCCTTGTGCGTGTGACACTGCAGGGTTTGGTAGAATTTTGAAGTTCTGGAATTTATTTTCGTTTCTTATACATTGACATTGGCATGAAAAAAAGTATTTGTGAAACTAGCCGCTTGGACTTAGAGTGACATGGGTTGTCTTCATTGAATCAAGGGTTTGTGTGCAACGTGAGGATCTGGTTCAGTTCATGCATCTGCCACCTGGCAGCTGAGGTTTGTGGCTCTGGTGTCTTAGTCATAGATCCCTGCTATACGTCCAAGGTCTGTGGTTTCAGGTCAAATATGTATTCGCTGTGTGCCTGGGGTTCTGGGTCTCTTTGGGTGTGGCTTTGTGTCCTGCGTTCGGTGTGGGGTCCGAGTGCAGCTATAGATTCAGATGCCGGTGTGTGGAATCTGGTCTTAAGAATCCTCTGTCAGTCTCTGGCATCTGCTTTCTGGCTTTTGTGCTGCATAGTATGCTGGAGTCAGGGGAATCGCTTTGAGTTTGAGTTCCAGGGCCGGGGGTCCAGGTTTTTGTTTGTGGTCTGCTGTAGGGTACAGGATCCGGAGTCCAATGTGTGTGCCTGGGGTCCTAATTTTGCCTCTGGTGTCTAGTGTCTGTCCACTGATGGTCATTGTGTTGAATTCACAATGTCCCTAAGTGTATAGCGTTCAGGCAGGTTATTAAAAAGCTAGGAATATTCCTTGGTAAGTATAAGGGGAAATCGAAGACTCTAACAGGGCCTAGTAATTTATAGGCGCGAATTTAAAATAAAAAAAATTAATACAAGTCCAGGTAGGCAATAATGGTTGCTTAATTTTTCATTATCATTGAAAATTAAGTTTTCCAAACACTAAAAATTCTCATACATTAAATTACTTTAAATTAAAAAAAATATGTGTGGAATACATCCGTGGCCGGCATTGGTCAGTGGTTAGAGTATTGTCCTATGCACCAGACAGTTGCGAGTTTAACTCACATTCAAGGTACTTAGCTGGGGTGTAGGTCCAATCCATCGCCAGTCAGGGCGCGTGTGGGAAGCAACCAATAGCCGTGCCTCTGTGACATCGATGTTTCCCTCCCTCCTGCCTCTTTCTCTCTCTCCTCTCTCTCCCTCCTCCCTTCTACTCTCTAAAAATTAATACCAAAAATATTCTCACTCCTGGTGAGGATTAAAAAAATGTAAAAATACATATTTTGAAAAAAAGGTGAGTTACTTTTGAATTATGCATATATATGGTATTTGTATGATACATATACATCTTTGTATTATGTGCTCCCTATGGCATTATTAGAATATAATATTTTATTGGCCTAAAAAATGAAATACTTATAAATTAAACAAAATCTTGTAGCTTGTACAAATATTTAATACACTATTTTAACATTAATTGATGTCTTACCCAGTTTTTACAGAATTTATGTCATAATATTTAATTAATTTTATTTTATAATCTTTCCGGAGTTTAAATTTTAAGAAACATTATAATAGCCCAAAACATGACTACTTTATTCCAATGGGTCCCGAAATACCTCAAAATGTTAATCTCGCCCTAACGCTGAAGTCTTATCATTCCAGGGACAAGCTTAGAAGACACATTGCGGCTAATTTCAGTCAATTTCAGTCCTCAGTACAATGACAGTTCTCACAGCCGCCCAGGCACCATGGCAGACGAGTCTACACACGTCCCTGAAGCCACGTGCACACAGTTTGTGGAGGAGCCAAAGCTGGGAAAAACAGCATCCTCCCAATACCAGCGCTCTGACCACTGCTTGCTGCTGAAACGCAAGAGCAGGTAGTCATTGTTCTTGTGCCTCCCCCCCTGTTGCAAGCCCCTCCCTGTCTATTTAAAGTGATTCCCAAGGATTTTAAAGGGCCAGTGCCCTTTTCCCCATTATTTTTCTCTTTTTTTTGTCTTTTGGGACTCAGATACTAAAGACCAGGACATACAAAAAGCAATTACACCTACAGGAAAAATTAGAAAGTGGTCATACATGTCCAGGGAAAGGTACAGGCTCAGAAAAGATTTGGGAAGACCTTAAGTCTACGCCTCGGAAAGATCTTTGGCAGAGACAACCTATACAATAAAACAACAAGAACAAACCGGAACATTCTAAGGAAGAGGGTGAGTCTGATTGCCAGAGTTATTCACATTATTACATTCAAATGTCCTGTTTTCAACAATACAGTCACAAAGCATACAAGAAACACAAACTATGGTCCCTTCAAAGGAAGAAAATAAATCGACAGAAACTATTCCTGAAGAGATCTAATAGCAACTCCACTAGACAAACACTTTAAAATAACGACCTTAAGGATGCTGAAATATTAAAGATGTGAAGAAAGCCAAGAATGTGAGTTATGGCCCTGACCGGTTTGGCTCAGTGGATAGAGCATTGGCCTGCAGACTAAAGGGTCCCAGGTTCGATTCCAGTTGGGGGCATGTGCCTTGGTTGCAGGCACATCCCCAGTAAGGAATGTGCAGGGGGAAGCTGATCAATGTTTCTCTCTCATCGATGTTTCTGCTCTCTATTCCTCTCCCTTCCTCTCTGTAAAAAAAAATCAATAAAATATGTTTTTTAAAAAAGAATGTGAGTTATGAACAAAATGAAACATCAAAAAAAGAGAGATAAAACCTAAAAAGAAATGGAAAATAAATTCCAGAGCTGAAAAATACAATAACTGAAATGAATTAACCAAAGGTAATCAAAGGTAGATCTGAGCAAACAGAAAATTTTAAAATAGCATAATAAAAATTATTTAATCTGAGGAATGTAAGACAAAGAATGAAGAAAAGTGAACAGAGCTGAAGGGACCTGTGGAACACCAATGTATATAGACACCAACATATACATTGTGGGAGTCCAGAAGGAGAAGAGAAAGAAAAATGAGCAGAAAAAAATACTCGAAATAATGGTAAAAAATGTCCCAAATTTGATGAAATACATGAAGATAAATATCTAAAAAGGCTCAGCAAATTCCAAGTAAGATGAATTCCTAGAGAACCACAATAAATTCCAAGAGAGACAAGACACAATAAAATCAAACTTTCAAAAGAAAAGAACAAAGAGATAACCTTGAAGAAACAAAGGAGAAGGGACTCAGCTGACAAGGGACCATCAACAAGAGTAGATTTCTCAACAGACACTTCAGAGGTAAAAGGCAGTGGCCAATATTCTCAAAATGTTAAAAACAAACCCTGCCATCCAGCAATTCTATAGCCAGCTAAATTGTCCTTCAAAAGTGAAAAGGAAATTAAGGCATTCCCAGATAAACAAAAGTAATGCTCAAGGGCGACCTGCAGGATGAAATAAAAGGACATTCAACAGTAACTCAAAGCCAGATGATGAAACAAAGAATTATTTACTCAATAAAGATAAATACATGGCAGTAATATTATATTAAAAGTTTTTGTTTTCTATATGACTTAGGAAACTAATACATTTTTAAAAAACACTAATTCAAAAGTCAGTATTGTGACTTTGGTGTATAATTACACATTTTTTTATCTACATAATGTGAGGGAGTAATGCATTTATTTGTTTACTAGAGGCCTGGTGCATGAATTTGTGCACAGGTGTGGTTTCTTGGCCTGGCCAGTGATTGGGCCTGATTGGAGCCATCTCGTTCAATCCTGATCAGGGCCGGCAGCCAACCTCCTGCAGCTCTTCCTCGCAAAGGGGCCGCAGGAGGTTGGCAGGCCAGAAGGAGAAGCCACAGGAGGTTGGCTGGCTGGCCACCCCCATTGGGGCCAATCAAGGGAGCCAGCAAGCCAGGGGGAGGGACCATGGGAGGTTGGGCAGCCATGGGAATTTGGCTATGGGAGCTCATTGACCACCAGAGGGGAGCTCCTGCTTTGAGCATCATAGGAACCAGTTGACTGGTTGTTCGGTCACTTAGGCTTTTATATATAGACTAAAGGCCCCTGGTGCATGAAATTCATGCACTTGGGGGGTCCCTCAGCACAGGCTGTGCCCTCTTGCAGTCTGGAAGCCATCAGTTAGAATCCTTGGCACTGCCGCCACTGGGCTCACCAGCTGTGAGCCCATCTTCTGGCTGAGCAGCACTCCCCCTGTGGGAGCACACTGACCACCAGGGGGAAGCTCCTGTGTTGAGCATCTTCCCCCTGGTGGTCAATATGTGTCATACTGACTGACTATTCTGCCATTTGGTCAATTTGCATATTAGCTTTTTATGCCTGTGGGATCAGGCCAAAACTAGCTCTCCAACATCCCCTGAGGGGTCCTAAATTGCAAGAGGGCACAGGTCAGGCTGAGGAACCCCACTGGTGCATGTAGAGGCCAGGGAGGAACCCGGGAGGTTGACCAGCCAAGGAGGAACCACAGAAGGGCTCCAGGGCATGTCCGCCCATCTTGTCTGTCCCAATTGATCAGACCCCATCAGCAAGCTAACCCAACAGTTAGAGCGTCTACCCCCAGGTGGTCAGTGCACATCATAGCGACTGGTCAACTGGTCAACTGCCCTCTGGTGATCAGTACACATCATAGCAAATGATTGAGCAGCCTGAGCATATCATTAGCATATTATGCTTTGATTGGTGGAATGATTGACTGGACACTTAGTATATTAGGCTTTTGTTATATAGGATGTTTTTTGGCCAAATCATGTAAAAAGACATAAGTTTGTGACATCAACAACCGAATAGAGATGGTCATGGAACTATGAAAGGAGTAAAGTTTGTATATTATTAATGTTAACCTCACATAATTCAAATGAGATTGTTATAACGTTAGGAAATTAAATACAATCCTTGTGGCAATCACAAAAAATAGCTATAGAACATATATAAGAGGAAATAAAAAGCAATTTAAATGTTTCACTATGGAAAATAAACTAAACATAAAAAAAGACAGTAATGCAGAAAATAGAGAAAGGCATCTATAAGGCATATAGAAGACAAAGAGTAAAATGGCAGAAGTCCTAGCTCATCAGTAATTACTTGAAATGTAAATGGCTTAAACTTCCTAATCAAAAGACAAAATCTGAAGAACAGGAGGAAAAATCCATGATCCAATTGCATGCTGCCTGTAAGAGACTCACTTCAGATCCAAAGACACAAAGAGTGTGAAAATGAAACGATGGGGAAAATATGTCATTCAAGTGGTAACCAAAAGACAGCCCGGAATGGCTGCCCCAGTGGTTCCCAATGTGAGGCACATGCCTCTCAGGAAGGCAGTTTGATGGTTAAGCTGAGCAATTCGAGAATGAGTTATTAACAGTGCATTTCTTGCATTTCTTATTGTTGTAGGGGCCTCATACACAGTATATAAATACATGTTGTGACATATTTATGCATTTCAGTTCAGTTCTCTATTATATGTTTGGAAACTTTGCTATTTTTTATAGCACTTCATACTATTATTATTTTTTAAGACAATTTCTTAGTGATTGTTTTCTCAGTATGCCAACTGTCCTTTCATTCTTTTCTTTTTCTCTTCTATGGGTGCCATTGTTCTTTGGAAGCTTGTTTAAACCAAGTTAATGGCCTTTTAGGCTTCCTCCATGTGAATAGGAGTTCACTTTTTGAATAATAAGAATTATATGTCACGGAGTGGTGGCATTAGGATTTTAGAGATGCTTAGATGAAGCATGGCCCCAAAAGGTTAGGAACCACTGAGCTACACTAATACCAGACAAAATAGATTTTTAAAAAGTTATGAGATAAAGAAGAACATTATATACTAACTAGAGGCCCGGTGCACAAAATTCGTGCACAGGTAGGATCCCTAGGCCTGGCCAGCAATCAGGGCCAATTGGGGCCTTCCTTCATTCTGTGCTGCCCCCTGGTGGTCAGTGCACATCATAGTGAACTATCAAATCCAAGGTCTCCAGTGAACTCTTGAGACACTTTTCATATTAGCCTTTTATATCTATACTAATAAAAGCCTAGGTGGCCCTCACGTCATCACAAGATGGCCACCCCACATTGTCACAAGTTGGTCACAAGATGACTGCCACAAAATGACCTCCACAAGATGGCCGGCAGGGGAAGGCATTTGGGGACAATCATGCCTGTAGGGGAGGGCAGATGGGGGCCATCAGGCTTGCAGAGGAGGGC
>PVJC01040931.1:0-15584 GCA_004026665.1 Murina feae | reverse complement strand
GGCTGGCCTGACCACGAGGCGGGGTTTTCCCTGCTTTCTGGTGGCTGGAGGAAGATGGGCAGTAGGCAAGCTTGGGAGGCAGGCTGCACCCAGCCCTGGCCACAGCTCAAAAAAGAGAACAACATGCAGGGGAGGGCAAGAGTCTGAGAGATCAACATAGAGGGGGTGCCTGCTCCAAGCCTCCACGGTGTGCCTGGGGCAGTCCCCCAGCAGGTAGACACACACAGGAGGACTGCTCCAAGCCTCTGATGTGGCTGGGGGCAGGTCCCCAGTGGTGACACACACACATACACACACACACACAAAAGGCGCCTGGCAGACTGGGGCCATCATAGGACATCCACTGAGGGGTCCCAGACTGTCAGAGGGCACAGGCCGGGCTGAGGGCCTCCCTCCACCCTGAGTGCACAAATTTTTGTGCACCAGGCCCCTAGTATCCTATATAATAAAGAGGGAATATGCAAATTGACCATCAATCCAGTCAATTTGCAACCACAGCTGAGGCTAAGTTCCCATAATGAGCCTTAAGGAGCAATCAGCAGGGACCTGAGGCTGCGTGCCCACCCACCTCCTGCAGGGGATCTCAGGTCGTGCCTTCCATCTGCAGGGCTTGACAGGAGACCCCAGGCTGCTCCGCCGCCCTGGCACCAGGCCAGAGGAACTCAGGCTGTACCCTCTTCCTTGGCCCCAGGCCAGGGGACCTGAGGCTGTGCACCCTGCCCAGGTGCCAGCCTGGGGGATCACAGGCCACTCCCTCTGTCCAACAGGGCTTGATGGGGGACCTCAGGTTGCGCCCCCCTGCCCTGGGACCCAGGGGACCTGAAGCTGCACCCCCCCACCTGGCAGGGCTTGACAGGGTAGGACCGGCTGGGTCTGGATCTAGCCCAATGAAGGGGGGCCGCCCAGGTTTGGGTCTCAAGCGATTTTGAGGTGCACGTGGGTGGTTGAAGACTTGACTCTGGGTTCCATGGTGCACCCCAGACTCTGACAGGAGGAAGATTTTCATATATGTTTTATTAATTTTCTTTAATCTCTGACAATTCTATTATAGAGAAAGGGCAAATAGCAATATTAAAATATTTCCTTTAATTAATCCCCTTTTAATGTGCATGAATTTCGTGCACTGGGCCACTAGTTTTATATAAAACAGAATAAGTGTAACTATAATATGAAAATATTATAAATACTTGTGAATTCATCAAATAGCAAAATAATAGTAGAACTTAACATTTGAATGGCATTATCTTCATTGTTTTCCTTTTCATTGTCTAAAATTTATTGCTTATCATTTTATTTTTTATCTTAATAATTTAAGTAAATAATAAATTATTGATTTTTCCCAGTGTTGATTTCTATATTTTTAAGTCACATAATTTACATACTTTTGTAGTGCTTGTTTGCTTTTCATATTATATTCCTGTTATATTTATAATTAGCTCCTCTTTCATTCTAAACATTTCCTGCATTCCTTTTCTGTGTTTTATTATTTTTGTGACAACCATTATGAGAGTTTGCTAAATTTTGTACAACTTTGCAAACATGAAACTTTCACTATGTTGATTCTATTTATTTATTTGTGTTTTTTAATCCATTATTTTCTATTCTCTTTATCATTTTATTTTTTGCATACTTTATTCTATTTTTTGTAATATATAAATCTGAATTCAGCCTTCTTTCTCCTTTTAAATATATGCATTAAGTACTGTAAGAGTTGCTATGAAAACTTTTTTATACCTTAACATATAAAAGGTGGTATTATATGTATGATGTCATATATAGACTCAATATATATATATATATATATATATATATATATATATATATATATATATATATATATATTAGGTGTGATTTTTTACTTAGCACTCAAAAGATACTATTTTCCTTTCCTCTGCCATCTAAGTTCTTGCTGAGAAGGCAACTCTGAGTACAACTGATGGTCTTAGGTAAGCAATGCTGATTTTTTTTTGTATGCAATTAAAAATGTTTAATGCAATAACATTTCTATACTATTGGTTTTGCTCAGCATATGCTGAACTTTATCAATCTAAGAAACCATGAGAATACCATGACATCTTGTCTGAGGTCATATTCATACATAAAGTTGTGTATTACTTCGGCCAACTGTCTAGGCAGCTCATTGGCTTGACTGATCTGAAGGCTCACTCACTCACATGACCATACTTGCATGAGAAAACTTGAATAGCTGGGATTAAAACAGGTGAGGACCCTCAGTTAGCTCTCTATTTATGTACTAGAGGCCCGATGCATGAAATTCGTGCAGTAGGGGGCGGGTCCTCAGCCCAGCCTGCCCCATCTCACATATTGGGAGCCCTCAGGGGGTGTCCTACTGAGAGCTTAGGCCTGCTCCCTGCTCCCCTTGGGGAGTGGGCCTAAGCCACAGTCTGGCCTCCCTTTGTGGGAGGAGACCAGGCTAATCAGGGGAAGCCACCAGCCCCATCACCCTGCTGCTGCAGCCACTGCCAGTCACCTCAGCCACCAAGGTGTTTTCCTCAACACAGACTCCAGTCCCTTCACCATTAAAAAATGGCATTTTTCTTTAGGCATTTTCTAGATGTGTCTTTCATAGGATATGACATTTCTTTCTTTTTTTTTTTTTTATCCTCACCTGATGATATGTTTCCACTGATTTTTAGAGAATGTGGAAGAGAAGGGAAAGACAGAGAGAAATATCAAAGTGAGAGGAACACTTTGATTGGTTGCCTCCTGCATGAGCCCTAACCTGGGCCCTGGCCAGGGAGGAGCCTGCAACCTAGGTAAATGCACTTGGTCAGAATTGAACCCAGACCCTGCAGTCAGCAGGCTGAGTCATTATGCACTGATCCAAACCAGCTAGGGCAGGATATGACATTTCTTAGCCCTCCAGCAGTGGACCTTCGTTTATTTTTTCTCCAGGAGTATAGTGGAAAAAACCCTAGATCACCTTTAGGGATTCTTATTACCCAAGTTACTAAGAATATTACTAGTGGCATGCAGGTAGCTTAGCCAATGAGCAGTAAGAAAAGGTGTTTCCTGTGTAGTTCAATCCGATCACTGGCTCCACCCCTGCCCCTCCCATCCTCTACCGTTGCCCAGATCTGTAAGCTCTGGCTGAGGATACAGGCCTGGGCAGGGGAGCTCCAGACCCCTGCTTTGCCAGCTCCACCAGTGCCCAGATCCCTGTGATCACAGGCTCCCTCCCTGTCCCTCTGATTGCTGGTTCTGTGGAGCCCAGGCCCCTGAAATCTCCAGCCTTGCCCTTGCCCATGCTTGAGGCCTCTGGCCCAGGCCTTATGCCTGGGTAGGGCACTCTTATACCCCTCTGATCACCGGCTCTGCCTCTGCCCCCTGTGATCACTGGCTCCACCCTTGCCCATGCCTGAGGCCTCTGGCGAAGGCCTCTGGCCTGGGCAGGGGACCTCAAGCCCGTTCTGATTTTCTGTTCTCCCCAACAGGCCACTTGCCTCCCCCACCACCTGCCTGGATAACAGGCTTGACCACTTCAATGGTGGGATTGAGCCGCACTGGGCGCTACCATCTTGTGGCTATGGGGGTGGCCATCTTTGTGATGGAGTGATGCCTAATTTGCATATTACTATTTTATTAGATAGAATGTGGCTATGGGCCCTGCCATCTTGTGGTTATGGGGGTAGCCATGTTTGTGACAGAGTGATGCCTAATTTTCATATTACTCTTTTATTAGATAGGATATGTTGTCTCCAGGCTAAGAGTTGAGGTTTTCATGTTTCTTGTATAGCAGCATAAAGATCTGAAGGCACTTGTCTTAGTGAGAGAGAGCTAGGTATTCCCTTTTCTGAAAGCCCCTCAAAAGTTACATAGTGTCTTTTCAGTCATGTCTTTGACATGAAGCTTAAGAGATACACCCAGATTTAAGAAGAGAAGTTTTGTTAGAAGAGGATGTGAGAGAAGATACATAGGGATTCAAAAAAATAGGTTTACATTAATAAGTTTATACTGGTATTATTATTTATTAATTATTATATTATTTTCCATACAAACAACTGTAATCCAACTTTTACCCACCCCTGTTTATTATAGGCCATATTAGAAAATTAAAATTTTACTATACAGTATAAACCACCTGATAACGCTTCAGAAAATATTACTGACTCTAGTTTTCTCAGAAATTCAGGCTACATAGATATGAGCTCTGAACCCTCCTTAGGGATACTTGTCATTTAGAATTTTTAAGGAAGTCTCATTCTCAATTTAAGGCCAAGACATATAAGTTTCCTTGGTGGATTGGACTTTGTTGTGATAATCATGGTAGTGAAGTTTATCATGTCATTGAGCAGCAGTCCTTTAGGTGAGGTCACCTATTTTGTTCCCCCATCCTGCACTAATCGAATTGTAGACCCAAGGCCTTTTTCATCCTTCCGTGGCTTTTAAAATCTAAACCTGCTAGATTTACCCTCGGAGAGGTATGGAATAGGCACAAGAAAAGATTGAAAAATAAGGAAGCTTCTGGGGTTTTATAAATGTTCTATTTTTTAATTTTTTTTTTTGGTATGGGTCGTGATTAAACAGCTGATCTCACTTTATGAAGGTTGCTGAGTACATATGTAATTTGTTCACTTATGGCTTATGCTATACTTCAATAGAATGTAAAACAAACAATAAGAATGAACAAAAATCTATGGATAATAAAAAAGTTGCAAAAGACCTCTTACAGCTGTCTTCTGACTTAGCATTTTAATCCTTTGTGGTTTTAATATTTTCATTTTATAATGTTAACCATACAAGAATGGAAGTACAGAATTTCTTATACTAAATTATTTTAAATATACCATTGTTTTTCATTTAACCAAATCTGCCACCAATTAAAATAGAGTACCATGTCTATAAGAAGGAATACAAAATTCATAAAAATTTTGTAGGCTATCAAAGATTAAGCTAAACAATATTTGGTTTAAACTATTAAAAAATGTTTGTATCAATGACATAAGCAGGGTTGTCATCAGATTATAGTCAAAGAGTGGATCTCTTATTTACAAAATGAAAAGGAGAAATTCAGTCTCCCAAAAGTATGACATAAAAAAGTATAACATTCTTATTGATATAATTTACAAAATAATCATTGATCGGCTGCTTCCTGCATGTCCCCTACTGGGGATCAAGCACGCAACCCAGGTATGTGCCCCAGCCAGGAATTGAACCATGATCTCCTGGTTCTTGGGTCATTGCTCAACCACTAAGTCACACCACCTGGGCATCTCCACTGTCAATTCCCTTTAATGTATTCTTTATTTAACTTAATGTATTTTTAATTTCTGAATGGTTCTTTTCATGTTTTCTAGTCCTATTTTTCTTTCTTATCTCTTTGTTGAAGTTCTCACTAAGTTCATCTACTATTTTGCTAAGTTCATTGAACACTCATATAACCAGTATTTTGAACTCTGCATCTGGTAGATCCTCTGTCTCCATTTTGTTTAGTTCTTTTTCTGGATATTAGGTAGGGCTGCTATGTCTCCCAAGCTTGATAGATTTACCTTATGTAGTAGGTGTCCTGTAGGTTCCAGGGGCACAGCCTCCCTGATCACCTGATCTGGGCTCTACTAGTACACCTTGTGTGGGCTGTGTACTTTCTCCTGTTGTAGTTGAACTTTGATTGCTATTGGCACATCAATGGGAGGGATTTATCCCCAGGCTGACCAATTGTAAAGACTGGTTGCAGCCACCATGGAGGATGAGCTATGTAGGAGGCTCACATCATGGACAATGACTTTGGAGCTCTGGTGCCTGCTGAGTCCACCCTTGAATATGTGGTTTGTGGAGATAATTGGGTGGTGCCCTGACATGGTCTAAAGCTATCCACCCAGGTGAGCTGGCTCTTGGGCCTTCCTGAAGTTAGAGGTCAAGATCAACCACCATTTGTGCTGACCTGGGGCCATCTGGCATGAGCTACAAAGTGATCTGCAGATGGCTGCTATTTGTGCGCTCTTGGAGGTGGCTGGGAGAGGCCAACCTCTGAACCAAGGCCAGTTGTTGCTAGTTCCAGGCTTGGGGTCACTTAGCAAGAGATATAGAGCACACTGAGGCCAGATGCTGCTTGTTTGAGAGACTTTAAGAAAATCCAAAGCATGATCCTAAAGAGGCCATTTGTATGGAAAAGCTACTGTAAATGGTTTAGGTGGGCCTGCAAGTTGAGTGGGGCAGGGTCTCAGGGCATCACCAGGGCTGGGTGAACATGTTATCCATGCTGATAGAGAAACAGATATGTCATCTGCCTGCCAGCTCTATTGGAGGCAGGCTTGGAAAAGGAACAATTCTAGCACTGAAATCTGGAAGAAAGCTGCCCCTCAAGCTCTCACCCTGATGCCAAACAATTCAGTTATTCCCCATATGTCTCTGTTACCTTTAAAGCTGCTGCCTCAATGCTTGGTACTCTAACTCAAAGGAAGTGAGTTGAAGTAAGGCTGTGTATGGGCCCTTTAAGAGGAATGCCTGGAACTCCAGAAGTCCTCCAGCTCACTCAGTCACAATCCCTACTGGTTTTTACAGCCAAAAGTTTTGGAGACTTGTCTTCCTGGCTCTGGAAACCTTGTCTGGGGGCCTGGTATAGGGCTGGAACCTCTCACTCCTTAGGAGGGACTTCCTAAGCTGAGATACCCTCCCAATTACTATCTACCACATGTGGATGTGAGATTAGTCAGTTCTGCATCTCTGCCCCTTGTACTAGTCCTGATGTGGCTTTTTCTTTATTTCTTTAGCTGAAGACTTCTGTTCAGCTAGATGTCAGACAGTTCTAAGTGATGGTTGTTCTGTAATTTAGTTGTAATTTTTATTTGGTTGTGGGAGGGTTCCACTACCACATTTACTTATGTCACCATCTTGACTAGAACCCCTGTGATATGAATCTTATTGTCACAGTTACTCTTTTGGCTATATGGCTTCTACGAGGTATAGGTAAACACCCTACATTGCCATCATGCTTGTCCCAAGAACATTATTATTACTGTTGTTGATTTCAAACCAAACACATAAATATGACTTATGTGTGAATATCTGACCTCATTGTAAATTTAACAGCAAAGTTGTAATTGCTATACTTAGCTGCATTGCACTGAAGGGAAAAGGTTTGTTTCTCCCCATGGTGAGGCCACTAGCCCTGCCCTTAAACTCAGCACAATTCAAACATTAGTACCTGATGTCTTCCCACAGGTATACAGAATTATGCCTAGGTACTTGAGTTTTAAATACTCCTTTGGAAAGTTACATTGTAGGTAGATGCTAGTTTGCTCAACTAATCAAAACCTTTCTGAATTCCTCTCACATGTCAGGTTTTACTCTAGATTAAAAATGTACAAAGATTGCTAAAACATAATTCTTTGCCTTCAAAAAAACTCATAGGACTGGTGTTTTCATTTTTTTAAATGTATTAACATCAAGAAAAAGAAATCTAATTAATATTTAGTTAAAAAATATCTCCCCCATGATACTCCTTTATTTTTTTCATTTATCACAAAATTTTTTAAAGTGTATGTTTAGTATTGCATCCTTTAATCTTTCCAGAATTTCCAGTTACTACTCTTTCTACTATGCAATATAGCATGGTATTTGTGGGCTTTCTCAGTGAGGGCATATGTTTCAACACAAGTGAGGATGTGTAAAACTGAACCTCTATTTAGATCAGTTTATAATTCTAACTAAAAACAAAATACAGTAGTCATTCAGATCCCTCAAGAGAACTTGACATATACCCTGTGTAAGGACCAGCATCAATAATAAACCATTTTCTTACCCATGCCACCAAGCCCTGGTTCCTCCACTTTTGTACATGAAACAAACCACTCTTATTGGAAACTAGGGGCCTGGTGCACAAAAATTTGTTGCTCAGCCCGGCCTGTGCCCTCTTGCAGTCTGGGACCCCTGGGGGGGTTTACACCTGCTGGCATGCCTGGCCAGCCTGTGTGAGGGGCTGAGGGCCGTTTTCAGGCTGCCCACAGCTCCCATTGACCCAACGTCCCAGGGAGGCTGGTTGGAATCAGGTTTCTGGCGTGTATTTATCATCTATAATTGAAACTTTGTTACCTTGAACGGAGGCCTAGGCAGGCAACGAAGCCTCCTGATTGCTTCAGCTCTGTGGCTTCTATAATTGAAACATTGTTGCCTTGAGCAGAGACCCAGCTGGCTTAGGCAGGCAGTTTCCTCCATCACTTGTGCAATGGAAGCCTCCTGTTTGCTCTAGCTCTGTGGCTGCCGCCCACCATCTTGGCTGGGTTAATTTGCATACAGCCACTCTGATTGGCTGGTGGGCATGGCTTGGGTGTAATGATGTGAGGGTCAATTTGCATATCACTATTTTATTAGATTAGATGGTTTTCTTTGGAAATGTTTCTATCAAGGAGATTCACTGTCAAAGAGATTGCAGCTGGGAAATAGTTAAAGTTAAGTGGGAATTTAGTACAATTTCAAATATATTTTGTAAATTCTACCAAATGTGTTTATGCAATTGACAAGTTAACCTCAGGTATATTGCTGATAGAATCACTGAAGAGAAATATCTGAAATTTAAGGGGAAAAGAAACAATTTATCAAGGTGTTCACCTCATTAGGCACATGATTTGGAAATGCATTTTTCATAGATGCAGACTGCGCTTGGATTCTCTACACTAGACTGTACAATATAGCTGTAAAGTACATGTGTAAGAAGTACATTTTTTTATAGCCCACTTTTTCTGGAAGACAGACAGTATAAGATATGATGCTATTCAAAATTTGTAAAAACAAGTTGCACCCTGCATTCCAGACACACCAAACTACGTATGTTTTCTGAATGTGGCTCCAGCTCATGCTGGACCTTTGCCTGGGATCATATTCCCTTCACTTCCTCACATTACACATACATAGCATGATTTATCTGTCTTGTAAACAGTGATTCTTCTTTTATTACTTAAGCTTGTTATAGTATGTTGGTTTATTAAGTTTTAAGTTCCTTGCTCAGCAAAGAACCAACTAAACAGTAAATACTCAATGAAGCAATGAAAGAGGAAAGGAGCTCAGCCAGAGTTGCTCAGTGGTTGACCTATTCATTACAAGGTCATGGTTTGATCCCAGGTCAGGTCGCATGCCCAGGTTGCAGGCTCTATTCCCAGAGTGGGGTATGCAGGGGACAGCCAATCAATGATTCTCTCTCATCATTGATGTTTTTATCTCTCTCCCTTTCTCTCTGAAATCAATAAAAATATATATTTTAAAAATAAAGGAAGAAAAGAAAGACAAAAATAATCAATACATGGAATATATTCAGTAAAACACTGTGATATAAAGATTCACAATATTTGATTTCTTTAAATGACCAATTTGGGGATTTCATTGAATATAAAGTCAAACTAATAAATGATCAAAAATGCATTCCATTATCAACAATTTATGAGGAATTGAATATTGAAAATAATTCTAAATTAGAAATAAAAAGTAGTGTGTAAAATCACCATATTAAAGCAAAACTTGCATCTGATATTATCTGTTGGAGAAACTTATGGACTGTATATGATCTGTATGAGAGAATGAAATAAGTAAAGCCAAGTATATTAAGGCAAAAGGCAGATGAACTTTCCACAAATAGTTTACAGCAATGATGAGATGTACCAAGAGTTTCTTGGCATGATGAAAGGACACATGATTTTAGAAGTCACGGCAGAAAAAACTATTAGAACTTTAAATGAACATATAAATCCAAGCTGAGCATTTCAAGGCATGTGAAAATGCAGCTTAAAAAAAGTTTTTAAGAATTATAACTTAAAGAAAAATTGCCTTGTAATCTTACAGCCAAAAAACAAAAACACAGAACCATTGAGATTAAGAATTTTTTCTTTCATATCTAAACTTAATAATTGTGAAAAAACATATTTTTATGAATATAATTACATTATTTTGGAAAAGTTACAGTGCCTTATTGACAAATGTGAGTTATGCATGTTTTTTCCATACACAAGTTTTCACTATTGTTTAAAAAATAGAATTTTATTTCTCTTGTTTATAATTTATTTATTCATTTCAGCATGAATATATCTCATACATTTTATGAATGAATTTGAAGAGTACTACCTACTTTACCACAGTTGTTTTTTTTTGTATTTTTATTTTTACTTTTCTTTCTGAATCAATTGGTGTTTTAAAGACTCATATCTAATAAGATCTCATCACTCTCTGATTTCCCTTAATCTTGGCATATGCAGAGATCTCCTGGGCCATGTAAATTATTTTAAAAACACATATAGGAATGTTTCTATTGTTAATGGGTACTTGGTGCTTCCAGATCCTACCTAAATCTATGTAATTTATATCTATTATTGCCTGTGTGTGAAATCATATTTTTCTCCTCCTAAAAGAAAATTACAATTGGCCTTAAATGTGGCTTTAGTTGAATGGCTCTAGAGATTCCATGTCCTATAGTGAAATTTAGAAAAATATAAACTTACTATTCCCTAGTGGATATATTAGGCACAACATTTTAAGATCAAATGTTTCCTGGAATAAAACATTTAGGAAAGACTCTGAAATATTTCACTGAAGAAAAATTATTCAAATTAATTATGCAATGGTGATTTGTTTCTATGTAGCTTTCTATTTTATATTTCCCTGTTTTTAAAAAAGGGATACAATTTACTAGGATTTAAGGAAAAGTAAAATATTTTATTTGAATCCTCATATTTCCTTTTGTACTTAAACCAAAACCTAAAAAAGCATCATAAAAATAAGTACATGAAAGTAAAAGTAAAACATTAACATATAATGATATTATACAAAAGCTGGAAATTTGCAGGTAAGTCTGTATTGCATTATGGTGCATCCTACTTGAGAAATCATTTGGTAATGAAGAAAGCAGGGTAGCAGATGGGTTGAGATTAAACTTCCAGAGTCAACATGTTGTGCGAGCAACATCCAAAGTTAATGGGACTTGGTATCTTTAAATATTGGCTTGGACTCCCTTATATCCAAAGTGCCACAATTAGGAAACAGATAAAGTAAGAATTATCTATTTATCTTACCAAAACATCAATTTATATCCTGATATCCAATGTTTGTCTACAATGAAGTTTAACTTATATGAAAACATTTACTTAGGCAATGTGCCTACTACAGAAAGAAAACAGGTTCATCTTCTCATCATCCAACAGACTCCACTTTTTCTTGATAGTTTGGCAGATGATTGAAAACACTTTTTAAAAATAAATTTTTATTAATTTCAGAGAGGAAGGGTGAGGGAGAGTTGGAAACATCAGTGATGAGATAGAATCTCCTGATTGGCTGCCTCCTGTATGCCCCCCCAGTGGAGATGGAACCCACAACCTGGGCATGTGCCTTTGACTGGAACTGAACTAGGGACCCTTCAACCCATAGGCTGACATGCTATCCACTGAGCCAAACTGACTAGGGCTAGAAACATTTTAGTGACCCAGTGCACAAATTCATGCACATTGAAAGGAAATTAATTAAAAGGTGACCGGCAGGGCAGGACTGGGCGAGATGGGCCAGACAAGCCCTGGAGCTAACCTCCCATGGTCCCTCCCTGGACAGCTGCACCTGGGGTGCTGCTGAGGCTCAAAGGTCATCTGAGGAATAAGTGGAGTCCCTCTGGCAGGTGGGGGTCCCTCAGCTTGGCCTGTGAGTACTGGGGTGAAACTGGCTCTCCAGCATCACCAGAGTGGTCCTGGAGTGTGAGAGGGCATTCTGTCATACAGGGTGTGAAATGCAAATGCAAGCGTGCAGTAAACCAGATTTGGGGCCAACAGTGCCCCAGCAACAACATAACCCACTGTGGAAGGTGGAATTGTGCGGCCTCATGAGGAATTGGGCTCTCTCCTCTCTGGTTTTGGGATGTGTCACCCAACTGTGACTGCCAGGATGGCAGCTCCTGCATTGAGCGTCTGCCTCCTGGTGGTCAGTGCACATCATAGCAACCAATCAAATGGGCTTAGCATATTAGCCATTTATATAATCTAATAAAAGAGTAATACACAAATTGTGTCACTCGGCTACATCCCAAGCCATGCCCACCAGCTAATTAGAGTGACTATATGCAAATTAACCAAACCAAGATGGAGGCCAGAAGCCACAGAACTAGAGCAAATAGGAGGCTTACTTGCCCCGGAGATGGAGGAAGCTGCCTGCCTAGGCTGGCTGTGGCCTCTGCTCAAGGCAACAAAGTTTCAATTATAGAAGCCATGAAGCTGGAGCAAACAGGAAGCTTCGTTACCCCAACAAGGGAGGAAGCTGTCTACCTAGATTGGCTGTGGCCTCTGCTCAAGGCAACAAAGTTTCAATTATAGAAAATAAATAAACCCCAGATACATGCTTCCAGCCAGCCTTGCTGGGAGCATAGGTGGCTGGGAGCTGTGGCCAGCCTGCAAACAGCCATCAGACCCTCATCCAAGATGGCCCACACTCATAGGGTGAGGGTCCCTGCTAGGTACATGGCTAGCCTGCAAACAGCCATCAGCCCCTCACTCAGGCTGGCCAGGAACCCCAGCAGGACCCCACCCTGATCCAGGACACCCTTCAGGGCAAACCAGCAGCCCCCACCCATGCACCAGGCCTCCATCCTATGTAATAAATAGAGAATATGCAAATTGACCCTAACAGCAGAATGACTGGGAATGACTGGTCACTATGACACACACTGACCACCAGGGGCCAGACAATCAATGCAGGAGCTGTCCTGGTAGTCAGTGAACTTCCACAGGGGGAGCTCTGCTCAGCCACAAGTCAGGCTGACAGTTGCCAGTACAGGGTGGTAGTGGGAGCCTCTACTGCCTCCTCAGCAGTGCTAAGGATGTCTGACTGCAGGTTAGGCCTACTCCCCACTGGAAAGTAGACATCCCTCGAGGGCCCCTGTGCTGCCAGCTTAGGCCTGTTTGCCCAGGGAGTGGGCCTAAGACAGCAGGTGGACATCTCCCGAGGGTTCCAAGACTGTGAGAGGGCACAAGCTGGGCAGAGAGACCACTCCCCCTAAGTGCACAAATTTTTGTGCACTGGGTCTCTAGTGTATATGTAGTGGTAAGTAATATATGGAAAGTGAAGTGATGTAAGAGGATAGGGACAGATGGTGCTGTTTTACTTAGGGTCATTGGTGAAGGGCTCCCTAGTGAGGCAACATTTTAGCAGACTTGAAAGAAGTGAAAAGCATGTGGGAATATTCCAGGCAGAGGGCCTGGCAGTTGCAAAGGTCCTGAAGTTAAAACATATTTGGAGCAAGAAAAACAGGTGGTTGGAGCTGTACATGGGCAAAAGAGAACACTATGGAGAGGAGATCAGAGAGACAGCGAAGAGCCAGACCATGTTAAGGAATTTGAGTTCTACTCAGTTTGCATAGGAAAACTTCACTTAGATGCTTGAAAACATACCAAAACAAGAGTGAGAGGTTACAACTGACTTTTTCTTTTCTTTTTTAATAATCTTTAATGTATATGTGTAGGGTTTTTGTTTTGTTTTGTTTGTTTTTTTCAAATAATCAATTAATTTTTATTTACTAGGGAGGATTTTTATTTTTTATTTTTATTTATTTACTTTTATTTATTTATTGTCTAAATTTTTACATATGTTTATATGTGTTTTTATACATTTTACAATTCACATTGTACTAAGAACCATGGAAGGTAAGAAGCAAACACAAGCCGTAGTCTTTATTGTCAAGGAGCTTTCAGTTTAGCTTGGGAGGGAGAAACAGTGCTGCAAAACAGCAGAGGGAACATTATAACCACATGGGTGAGATTGGGCCTAAATGGACAGTTGGACATCCCTTTCACAATCCAGGACTGCTGGCTCCCAACCTCTTACCTGCTGAATGCCCCTCACCACTCCCCTGCCACCCTGATCAATACCCAACTGCTCCTGTGCTGGCCTGATTGCCCCTAACTGCCTTCCCACTGCCAGGATGGTCCCCCAACTGTCTTCCCCTGAAGGCCTGGGTCCCCCCCAACTGCCCTCCCCTGCAGGCCTGGGTCTCCCCCAACTTTCCTCCTTTGCTGGCCATCTTGTGGTGGTCATCTTTGACCACATGGGGGCAGCCATCTTGTGATGGTCAATTTGTATATTACTCTTTTATTAGATAGGATGCTCTGTGAAGTCTTGTTAGGCCTTTCAATTATTTTAGCCTGTGGTGGTTTTTTTTTGAATACTCTGGATAAATTATCCATATCTGTTTTTATCTTTTGAGAGAGAGAGAATATTGAGTCAAGTAGAAGGTGCTCTCACTGGCCAAAGACACAAAAATGAATCTATTGAAGAAATGGAAAGCATTTTGTTTGAATCATCATCTAATAAATATAGAAGGAATGATACGGTTAGATGATAACTATTAGATGCTAAAAGAAATTGATGAAAGTTTGATGAGAAGCAAGATATTTATATAGTTTGAAAATATAGCCCTATAAATTACTTATCAATTCCTAAGAAACACATAGTATCTCCTCAGGGGAGAAATTTGGTAGCCCACATTTAAAAGTGAAGGTAATATCAACTATTCTGATCAATGGGACAGGCACTCATCACATGACCCCTGATATGCTGCCCTGAGATAGATACATTACTTCAGTGATACTTCTGATGAAGATACCTAAGTCTAGGACTTCTACAAAGCAGAAGACTTGTACTCCTTAGAAATATCAAATGTGAGAAAAAAAAAAAAAAAACGACAACAAAAAACAACACCGAATTAAATTTAAATTTAATTTTAAATTTAAATTAAATTTAAATTTAATTGTTCCAAATTAAAGAAGTCTAAAGGATCATAAAACTAAATAAAATGAATGATCCTGAATTCCATCCAAAACCTGGTGAAAAAAATATTATTGGACATGTGACAGAATTTGAGTGTGGACTATAGATTATAAATATTATACCAATGTTAATCTTCCAGGAAAGATAGTTATATATGTTAAAAATATTTATGTAAGAGATATTAATTGTTCTATAAATAACTAGAGGTCTGGTGAATGAAATTTGTGCACAGGGTGTGTGTGTGTCCCTCAGCCCAGATTGCACTTTCTCCAATCTGAGACCCTTCACAAGATGACCCTCTCACATACCTCTCACAATTCAGGACTGCTGGCTCTCAACCACTCGCCTGTCTGCCTGCCTGGTTGCCCCTAACCACTTCTGCCTGCCAGCCTGATCACCCCTAACTATTCCCCTGCCAGTCTGATCACCCCCTAACCACTCCCCTTACACCCCAATTGCCCCTAACTGTCCTCCCCTGCAGACCTGGTCACTCCCAACTACCCTCCCCTGGTAACCCAGTCACCCCTAACTTCCTTCCCTTGCCATCCTGGTCTCCCCTAACTCCCCTCCCCTGCAGGCCTGGTCACCCCTAATGGCCACCCCTGCAGGCCTGGTCCCTCCAATTGCCCTTCCCTGCTGGCCTGATCACCCACAACTGCTCTCCCCTGCCTGCCATCTTGTGGTGGTCCTCTTGTGTCCACATGGGGGCAGCCATATTGTGTTAGAGTGGTGGTCAACTTGCATATTACCTCTTTATTAGATAGGATTTCTGAAGTATGTAGAGGCAAAGGGGCATTACAGTTCCAACTTTTAAGTATTTCAAAAAATATTTCACCTAT
>PVJC01040930.1:0-15592 GCA_004026665.1 Murina feae | reverse complement strand
AAATATATTTTATTGATTTTTACAGAGAGGAAAGAAGAGGGATAGAGAGTTAGAAACATCAATGAGAGAGAAACATTGATCAGTTGCCTCCTGCACACTCCCTACTAGGGATGTACCCGCAACCAAGGTACATGTCCTTGACTGGAATCGAACCTGGGACCCTTGAGTCCACAGGCCGATGCTCTATCCACTGAGCCAAACCAGCTAGGGCAAGGTTGTTCAATTTCAAATGCCACCTCATTGAAGTCATTGTATTTAACAGAGATTATTGGGCACTGCGAAGAGCCAAGCTCTGAGAATGCGGAGTTGGGTTTTTTCCAAAGTCTCTCCACTCCACCTTTAAACAGGGCCCTGACTGGAGAGGGGTGAGGGTAGAACAACAGCAGATAGACAGAATTGCTTCTCACCCAGCATGCTCTGTGCACTGACAGAGGCAAGGCCCGAGGAAGTCGGTATGAAAGAGCTCTTGATTCTGACATAGATTTGGGCAAGGCTGCAAGGAGGAGGGGAGATGCCAAAAGGTGTGCCTTCCTCCTCCTCCCAGGAGCCCATCTGTGAGGCCGGGTATTCAAGAAGAAATCCGTTCCAAAGAATGATGATGCTCCTGCATTTTCCCCTACACAAAGAAGGAAATCTCGGCTGTACGCCCTTTCCTTTCCTCCTCTTGGCACTTTCTGATTGATGATTGGAAATGATGGCAATACATAAACTATTTTTCTTTTTATTTTATGACCTGGTAATAGCGGTAACATATTTCCAGTAAATGTTTTCTATCGCAATAAAAAAGTTGTAACAGGACTAGAAATGGGTATAGTTAAACCCTAAAGAAATCACACTTTCAGAACTGTGCATTGAGGCAGTAACTCTGTAAATCATTTAACTTAGGAAAAGGACCCCTCCCCGGGAAAAAAAATCAGGGCAAGCAGCTGGTGTTCAGGTTTAGTGCTCCTGGGATAGGTACCTGCTGTTAGGGCTGGGGGCTATCAATTTTAACCCCCTCAAGACCAATTACTCCCTCTGTCTTCCCTCCTCATCCCCCAACCTAGATTTCACTCCTTGCTGAACTGATAAATCATCTCAACTTACATTTTCAACCCGAAGGTCAAGAAGATTGTAGAATCTCTCTCTGGAAATAGCACAGGAGCGTGGTTATAAGCACAAGCTCTAGGGTCATACACCTTGTCCTGGCCTCACCACGGGCACGTGACGTAACTGCTTTACTTTTTTTTTTTCTTCTCCTCTGTAAATGGGGTTTATAATAGGGTCTGTCTCAGGGAGAGTTATGATTGGAGAGCTAATGCACCCAAGGCGTTTTGTTAAGGGCCAGGTGAGACCTCAGTGTCAGTCACTGTCGTTTTCAAAAAAGAGCACCCTGATGATCTTGTTAACTTTGCACAGCGGTGTAACAGGCGACAGCTATTGAGTGTTCATTGGTCCCGTGCATTTTGTCACGCATAATCTCTGCAGTTACTGCAGGAGGGTTTAGATCACCTGACTTGCGAGTGTCACATAGCCTGTAAAAGAGCCAAGATTTTAATCCAAGTCTTTTTTACTCCAAAACCCAGGCTCCACCCGCCACATGTCCACCTTTTTAGGATTAGATACTCAGTAGGACCCAAGATGGTGGAACTTGGAGCAGTTCTGTCTCACTCCAGATGTGACCGCCTTTGGCTGATAAAGCTTTGGGGGGTAATGTTGAGAGCCTGTGAGGGTGAGGCAGAAAAAGCATTTCCTCTCCCTAATTGCAGGCAGAGCAGCCTGCCCCCTCAGTTGATCCTTGCTTTGGCTTTCTTACTCTTAAGAGGATGAATAGCAGCTGCTGCTTCTGTGTCTGGTGTCCTTAACATGCCCTAAAAATTAGGCCTCTCCACCGCTGGTCTTTAATTTCTGATTCTAGCTGACACCTTCATTAATGGTCCAGTGCAAGCTTTCTGTCGGCTTGAGGACGACTGTGTAAAAGTCGTTTTGCTGTCCTATCAATAATAGTCATAATTTCCCCAATACTCTCATCAGCAGTGAATTGAGTCTTGCAGCAAAGAAATGGAAACCCCAGTGCAGTGGTTTTAAAGTGATTTGTCTTGAAGACGGCGCCTTGTTTCAGTAAAATCAGGTCAGTGCAGACTGCTGGGTCAGATGCAAGTCTGATGAAAATTAGTTGGAGGAAATTGATCATTTGAACCGTAGGTTATTTTTAGCTACTACAGCTTTTTAATATCTCTGTTTTTATTTACTTACATTTGTTTTAATAAACTTTAACCATCATTGCCAGGCAAATTAAATGTCTTCGCCATTTCAGCCAAGCCGTTGGTAAGAAGAAAGACGGCTCTCTCCACCCCATGGTAGCATGGCCTTCCCTTCACAGCTTTGGGATTTGTGGTCGTTATGGCGTTGTTTAAACACTTACACCCACTCCTCATCCTCCAGGCCATTTCTGGGGTTTGTTTATTGCACAGACTGGCCCCTTGACCAGTCTGTTCTTCATTGCTATTGAAAGCTAATGGGGGCAAAATTGCATTCCCAAACATTTGAACCTGAAGTGGCCAAGGCCGAACTTAGTTGATCTCTGGTGATCGGTTCAATTTAGTTACGATTTTTTGCCATTAGGCTGGGGCTGAATGATGGTGATTTGGTTGAGGCCAAATGTCTGAAGAAAATTGGCTCTCTGATAAGAGTGCTGTTATCAGAGGGGGCTACCTTCTCATTTACATTTAGATGAGTATTGATTATTTATTTACTCAGAGAAGTGAGATTCGTTTCCAATCTTATCTTTCTCGTCTCTGCTTGTCAGCAGAAAGAGAGATAGAGCTCCTGACATCAGGCCAAGATAACAGCACTTTGTAGTGAAGATAAAAGTTGGAATGGGCCTTTTTCTAGCCTTGACTGAAAGGATAAGTTTTAAAAATTAGAACTGATGGGTCATGCTTTCAAAACCTTTCCTGAAGGCTTTGCAGTTTAACTAGGCAGGAGAATTGGTTTATTGGAACGGCCGTGGTCTTTCTTCTTTTGTAATAGGAATTGTATTTAATTCGATTATATTCAGCTGTTTCACTGAGAGCAAATTGTGTATTGGCTCAGAAGAGGCTAAAGTGTGACCTTATTGTCATGTCAGCTTGTTCCTTTTTTATTATTTAAATTCCAAATTATCCAATCTGAGCCTCAGAAGGGGTATAAGCTGAGGTGGTTATCACTTGAATATAATTCGGTGCTTATATTAAGATCAAGCAGAAAATGGTTATAGTCACCCCTAGAGGAAGCATTGTAAGTGATGGGACTGACATTTTAGAAGAGCTGATGTTGGGTCTGAGCTCTGATACTGACGCGTCAGCTTGTCAGTGATGGCTTTGGCTCAGTGAGGAAATGGCATTCAGTCGGCCTGCCATGGAGCAGACAAGGCTTGGCACAGTTCTCTCCAAATGGGTCTCCCCTGCCACCAGTCTTCTGCAGCCCACTGTCAGCAGTGCCAGCAGAAGAGTCTTACAAAATAGATAGCTGATTGTGTCACCCCCTTGCTCGGTTAGCATGTGTTGCTTTTCTAAGAGAATCCAAACCTTGACCAACAGTCTGGGTCAAGTGTCCCAGCTGCAGCTTCCCCTCCTTCCCCCACCAAGCCTGGGCCTTTTGCATGGGCTATTTCCTCTAGGAATTCACTAATTCCTTCTTCTCCCCCTGGCTCCAAGTTCTCCTTCAAGACTACGTTCAGACGTTTCCACCTCAGGAAGGGGAAGTTTGTTGTCCCCTCTTCCGTGTCCCCACAGCACCTTGTCCTGATCTGGGGAGGAGCACTGTTGGGTCTGTGTAACTTATCTGCTCATGTGTGTCTTGCTGGCTCCTCAGCCTGCTTGAGGGCAGGGATCATTGATTATTCACCTGTGTCTGGAACATTGTCGATGTTCAGAAAAAGTTTGTTAACTGGCTGTATGGATGGCATTACAACATCATATATCTTTTGGTATCTCCACTGCCATGGTTGGTTCTGTGGGTTCAGACATTTGCTCACCACCTTTAGACCGTTTTTGTAGGACCTGGGAGACGGGTGCTTGAGGAACCCTGGCCGCTGAACAAGTCTCTAGTCTGAAATGCTGTCTGTGGCTTCAAGGCAAGCTGATTTAATCAGATATGCTCCTTCTCCCACCCCACACGCCTCCTTGGACACTTTGATGCCAGCATTTCCTGCCTTCATGTTTCTTCTCTTAATGGGGCTGTTAGTGTGGTGCGGCTTTGGACTAGGGATCTGCCTGCACCGCATCACAGTGGCTTCTGTTCCGGCCTGTACGTGCAATAATACTAGTAGCGGCCTTCATTGAGCTCTTCACTGAGGGAGTCTAGGATTGTCTCAATCCTCACAGCAACCTTCTGAGGGAAGTTCTGTAATCCTTGTTTACAGATGAGAAAATACACAAGAGACGAGTAACTTTCCCAGAATGCATTGTTACCCCCCGAGAGAGTACAGACACCAGGAGATTTCTGCTCAAAACCCAGCCTTGACTCTTACTTGCTCACACTTAGCCTTCTTCTGGCTACTTTCAGATGAAAGCAGCTCTTTAAGCTGGCAAACGGAAAATAGTTGGCAGGAAGGTGTATGCCTGAAAGTGGTCAGCCTTTGACTTCATCATTTGTCCTCAAAGAATACAGGATCTGAAAATTACATCAAGGAAAATGGAAAATAAATATCAGAAAGTGAAATGATGCAGAAATAAGTGCCCAGACATCATTCAGGCCACACATTTAGAGCTGAACTTCCTAATGGGCAAAGGAGAAAGGGACACAGTATCAGTTAGTTACACGATTTATGTTAAACTGTCTGAAAATACAGATGAGCCCGGCCAGTGTGGCTCAGAGGCTGAACATCGACCCAGGAACCAAGAGGTCACTGGTTCGATTCCTGGTCAGGGCATATGCGCGAGGTGCAGTCTCCATCCCCAGTAGGGGTCATGCAGGAGGCAGCCAAACAGTAATGCTTCTCCGCGACGCCTCTCTCTCTCTCTCTCTCTCTCTCTCTCTCTCTCTCTCTCTCTCTCTCTCAAATGGCAATAAAAACATTAAAAATATATAAAATAAAATTAAAATATAGGAGAGCAAACCCACTGCTCCAAGGAAATACAGTGCTTCCTGCTGCCGAGGTCTGAAGGACGTTTCTCCTGTGGGTCTTTAGAAAGAAGGCCCAGAACGATAGGGGCGATGGTGTGGCTTCTCTCTGGGCTTCTGCACGTGCTTCCCATTGGACTTGAACTCTCAGCCGGCTCTCAGCTATCAGGGTATTGCATACTGACGCCTTTTATGTTTCAGCCCAGGATTACAGAGACCGAGAAAACTGGGCTAGCATGTATGCATCCCCCACCCAGCAGATACTACAGATTTTCTTTGAAATTTATGCGCTGAGATGTTTGCCAAAATCCTGCTCGAGCGTTAGAACTTGGAACCCTCCCAAAGTGCCCAGAGCAGTATTTTGTTCTAGCCCATTTGATGGCATGGCATTACTGCAATAATGCGTCACTGGAGTGCCCGACAGATTTCCTTGTCACCGCAGAGGAACTGCTTCCCAGAATCTCCCTTTGTGTCCCCTCTGCTGTGAAGTGGAGGGCTTGCGGCGTCATGCGCAGCTGTGACATTTTAAAACCTCTTTTCAAAGGGTGGCTGTTGCCTTGAGAACTATGTCCTGTTCGGTGTGAAAGAGCCTTTTATATTTTATATAATCATTTCTTTGGCAGAAGTATATTAAAAGAAACTGACCTCGCAGCTTGTCTTTTTCAAATGGTTTTGGCTGCTGTTTTTTCTTTCCTCCCATGTCAGCTGCCTAAAAATTAAACAAGCATTTTACAGAAACTCTAGTTTGATAGATAGGAGGTCTGGGTTGTCATAGTCTTGATTCTAATCAACAGGCACTTATTAAGTACTTGTCATGAACAAGGCACTCTGGTTCGTGTGTAATATAGAGAGCGCAGGCCTGGAGAGCTTCGGTATGAATCCTAGTTCCACCACTTCCTGTGAGACGATGCGTGAGTTCCTTAGACTCTGTGAGTCACAGGACAGAATGCGTATCCTTTAATCCTAGTGTGACAGTTAATGAAATGATCTGCATAGTACTTGGCACAAAGTAAGCCCTGCTATGTTTTGTTACGTGATCTTAGTATTGTTCCAGTCTGAGCGTGAGGAATGATGATAGCTGACGTGTAAATAGCACTATTAATGCACCAGCCCTGTTCTAACTGCTTTACAACTGTCAACTCAGTGCATCCTTACAGGTCTCTGAGGCGGGACTCAGCCAGGGCCAGACCGAGGTAATCTGGCCCCAAGTCCATACCCTTCATCATCACGCTATATTGCTTCTGATCTCTACCCTGCCTTTACACAACATGGCCTGAAGTTAATCTGAATTTTTCAGGGGGAAATGTGTACAATAGTCTTTCTATGTGAGATAAGTTACCCAGTGTTAAGGCAAGAGTTAAGGGAGAAGTTGATCTTTGGAATAGGGAGTTTTCCATTTGGGTTTAGATCTTGCATCTTGCCTTCAGTTTAATGATCTACCTTCCCCAAAGTCAAGACCCATCAGTTGTTTGCTAAGTTCAAAAGTAGGTTTCCAAGTTATTCTTCAGCTTTTATGGAAGAGCAGAGTACCCAAAGCAGATGACACTCAAAATTTTAGTTACTAACAAGACTGGGCACACACAGGAATATTTTTAAGGACAGGCAGGAGGTAGTTTTCCTGGATGGATGGGAAGATAAGGCATTTCTGTCCTCACAAGGACCTGGGATATAGCCATAGCCTGGGATATTTAGTATGTGTGAGTTTCATTAAAATAAATTATTTCAGATCATTTTCATTTTGAATTCATAGAAACCAGAAGTTAAGTGATTCAGAACCCAAATGAATCCACAAATCTATAAAAATCTATACTTATGCTATAAACTATGGCCTCTTTATAATTGGCCAGTAATTTATAGTTTGCAAGAGAAAGAAAGGTTCAAAACACACAGGCTTTAGAGTCAAAGATCCTTGGGTCTCATTTTTCTGTTTCCTACCCTTGTGATCTTGGGCAGGGTACTTCATCCTGCCAACCTTCAGGGACCCAGTCTGGCAAAGGGGGATAATAATATATACTTCTGCCCTGACCGCTTTGGCTCAGTGGATAGAGCGTCGACCTGCGGACTGAAGGGTCCTGGGTTCGATTCCAGTCAAGGGCATGTACCTTGGTTGCAGGCACATCCCCTGTAGGGGGCGTGCAGGAGGCAGCTGATCGATGTTTCTCTCTCATCGATGTTTCTAACTCTCTCTATCCCTCTCCCTTCCTCTCTGTAAAAAATGAATAAAATAATTTTTTTTTAAAATCTACTTCTTAGAATTGCTGCGAGGATTCGGTAAGGTAACATATATAGAGTGCTTGGGATATTATGGTCGTTCAGTTCATGAGAGTCATCATCATACTAAGCTTCAAGGGGAAAGTCCTAAAGCTTCTTTCCAGAAACAAACTATTTCAATAGAAATATCTGCGACACCCAAGAAACAAGATAGTAAATGCTGAATGATGGCATTTGTGGCTTTGAGGGTGGTGCAGGCACTTGTGTTTAGGGACACAGGATACTTCTTAGTACTCCCTACCTACCCTGGTTTCCCTCATCCATGTTTCCCAGGCAGCTGCAGGAAGGAGACAGTGTATGAAGGAGACCAGCCTGAAGTCCACCCTAATGCAGCCATGTTGGCTCCCAGTGATCAGGAAAGGGGTGACTTACTTTAATCCAGCTGTCAGGTAGACAGCTCGAGAAGCCCAGTGCCCTATACAATGCCCTCATAGTCACAGGAGCATTCTAGGTTGCAGGGTTACTTAAGATGAAAATATCGATCTACATAAACTGATGTCTAATTTGGATTAAATTTTGCATATGAAAGACCTATTGAAGATGCCATGATGTGTGATAATTATAGTATCCTCAGAAAAATGGCATAGTAAGAAATCAAAGGGCTTGTAAGTGTATAGAATGTTTAAGAAATTATAAAAGTAGCCTTTATTTAGTATAAGAAATGTGAAAAATATGGAATAACACCAAAGAGAAAGAAAAGCACTCATTTCCCCACTATGACCACTACTCACATTTTGGAAATAACCTTTCAGTATTTTTCCCCCCTGTGACTTTACATATATTTTTCATAATTGCAATCCTTCTGTACATATTGTTATAATTTTCTGTTTTCATAAAGTAACATATTATAAACATCTAATCTAATAAAAGAGTAATATGCAAATTAACCATCACTCAGACACCTAAGTCATGCCCACCACCCAAGCCACGCCCACCAGCCAATCAGAGCGACTATATGCAAATTAACCCAGCCAAGATGGCGGTTAATTTGTATGCACAGGCGCGGAGTGAAGACTGAAGACAGCCTAGTAGGAAGCCAAGTGCTGCAGAAGGTAGCCAAGCAGCAGAGAAGGGAGGGAGGGAGGCAGCAGAGATGGGAGGAAGCGAGGCAGCAGAGAAGGAAGGGAGCGAGGCTTCACTCCCTTCTCTGCTTCGCTCCAGCTCAGAAAGCCCTATTCTTGCAGGAATCTTCCTGCAATGAGCTTCTAGTCTATATATATAAAAGCCCAGCGACCGTTACAGTGGAACAACCGCAACGACTGGTCGCTATGATGCACACTGACCACCAGAGGGCAGACACTCAACACAGGAGCTGCCCCCTGGTGGTCAGTACACTCCCACAGTGGGAGCGCCGCTCAGC
Organism: Murina feae; assembly: GCA_004026665.1. NCBI lineage: Eukaryota > Metazoa > Chordata > Mammalia > Chiroptera > Vespertilionidae > Murina > Murina feae. The sequence goes on along the minus strand of PVJC01040930.1, from coordinate 6,876 downwards.
CAGAAGCTGGACTCACAGCTGGTGAGCCCAGCAGTCGTGGTGAGAGCCTTTCCCACTTCCACAGCAGCGCTAAGGAGCAGTGAGTCAAACAGTAAGGAGCGGGCAGGCGAACAGTTAGGAGCAGGGAGTCCCGGATTGCGAGAGGGATGTCCAACTGCTGATTTAGGGCTTACACCTGCAGGTGGACATCCCCCGAGGGGTCCCAGAGTGCGAGAGGGCGCAGGCCAGGCTGAGAGACACTCCCCGCCCCGTCCCCTCCTCCCCCCCCCGCACGAATTTTGTGTATTGAGCCTCTAGTGTTTTATAAGATTAAATATTTTTGCAACATTACCATTAATATCTTCACATTACTTTACAATATTTTGTTTAACCAGGTATTTCACAGTACTTTATTATGTCTAGGTTATTCCCTATCATGAAAAAATGATTTACTATAGTTAAAATCACTGTAAATTCATAGAAGTGCATGTCAGTGCCTCGCACACAGTGTTGCTGGGAGTTATTGGGGATGAGAGCTCACATAACAAGCCGGTGTCTTGGAAAGCAGCTTTGGGGGTGAGGGTGCCCCAGCTGTGAATGGTGGCTGTTAGGGAGGGGGGCAGAGAGGGTGCATAGGAATCTCTCACCGGCTAGGTTTTCTTCAAGTTCAGCGGGGCATGATTTTCCTGTGATTACTTCCACCGTAATAGTGAATGTGAAGGCTGCAGTGGCCAGCAGGAAGTGTGCCTGGTGGATTGACAAATGTTATCACAGATGGGTGACAGGTACCAAGGATTACCTGTATCCCCATACCTTTATTTAATCTTTTTGAAATTAAATTGAACTATGTGTAATGTTGAAATGGGTACATTCTTGACCTGAATATAGTGTATGAGAGTTTTTAAGAATGTAGACTTCCGAGCGTGTACTTGCTTAAAAACATAGTTATGTGTGTTTTGAGCACTGTTTATTTTATAACAGTTTAAAAGCTGTAAGTATTGTTAAAAAAAATAAAAAAAAGGACTGAATGTATGTAAGAACTCTGAGAACTGACAGAGTGCTGATAAAATGAAGTTAGAGAGCGGTTCAGCTATACCGTGAAAGTACGGGCTGCAACGAGCACAGGATATGGGAGAGGAGAATGGCTGAGATGAGTCAGGTGCTCCACCTGAGCAAGAAGGCTGGCTAAGTGACAGCAGCTGAAGAACAGTCTAAAAAGATGTGTTCTGCCTGGGAGGCCTCTGCTGCTCCCTCCAATCTCTCACCTCTCGTATCTGACCAGACACGCCTTTCATGTCCAAAACAGTAAGAGTTTCTTATGCCTCTAATCTTTTCAATACCCATTCGCAACGGGAGCAGTCTTTTGTCTCTGATCATTGGACCTGTTAGGTGTTATCTGAGAAGAAAATTGTCATTTGGCTTGACAAAGAAGTACATGAGTAAATGTATAAAATGCCCCAGTATTTTATTAAGATCTGCTGGAACTCCCTAGCTATGTGAGGCATAGCCAGGATTCCAGGTTTCTAGGATTATTAAACCTTTATCTTTGTGTTTTCACAAATGTTTCAACAAAAAACATGAATCAGCATTCATTGTCCTCCTATCACCGTAACCCAGAAACCTGAGTTTTGTGTGTGTTTTTTAAAAAAGGAATTTTGGGGCTGTTATCATATTAGAGTTCTAAACATATACCTTATTCCTGCTTATAACTGATTATTCATTCTTATTTAAAGATTATTAATAAGTATTTTTTTGTAGGAATGAGTATTTTTCCTTATTTAGAGTACTTACTTCCTTAGAATATATCATCTCTGTTGTTCATAATAAGCCTTCAGGTGGTAAGCACGCCTCATTAGGAAACAGGCTCAGAAAAAGGTAGGTTACCTGCTCACGTCTGAGAAACTATGCAGCTGTGTTGTAATTCCAGGTCAGTCTAACTCAGAAGCCATCTCTCACCTTGGGGAGAACTGAGCGGAAACAGACCCAATAATAGAACAAACAAGTATGTGAAGCCTTGTGCGAAAAATACCCAAACTCTTTCCATCTTGGATAGCCAGACCCTCAAGACTGACGTCAGCATTTTCCTAATGCTTTAACAGCTTTTTGCCAGGACGCCGCCGCGGTGTTTTTTCAATGTTAAATTCCCTGTTTCAGACTTCCTCCCCTCCCCCTGCCCTTTGATCTTCCAGGCCCGCAGTACCGCCTGGAGAAGCAGAGTGAGCCCAATGTCGCCGTGGACCTGGAGAGCACTTTGGAGAGCCAGAGCGTGTGGGAGTTCTGCCTGGTCCGCGAGAACAGTACGTTGGCCTCCTCGCTCCGTGCTTGTTGTGTCCGTTGCAAACGTGCTTAGGAGTCATGTGTTGGGGTCACTGGCCTGGTTTCCCTGGGCAGATTTCAAGTAACTGCTTTTCAAGGCAGACCTCAGCCTTCCTGCCAAAAGTGTATCCCAAAATGAAATGATTGATTTCATGCCTTTTTTTTTTGTAGAAAGTCTGCATCCTGTTTAGCTCTCTGTGATTTGTGTGTTTTTTATTAAACTGTATCTTTCTAAATTACGATCAGTCCTGGAAAACAGCTTAGAAATAGGAGGACTTTTCTGAGGTGAAGGCTATTTTGTATATAAGCAACTGACCCTTCACTATCACTGTTTAGACCAGTGGATCTCAGCCTTCTGGCCCTTTAAATACAGTTCCTCATGTTGTGGCCCAACCATAAAATTATTTTCGTTGCTACTTCATAACTGTAATGTTGCTGCGGTTATGAATCATAATGTAAATATCTGATATGCAGGATGGTCTTAGGCGATGCCTGTGAAAGGGTCATTCGACCGCCAAAGGGGTCGAGACCCACAGGTTGAGAACCGCTGGGTTAGACAAACATCAGGGTTTAGAAAATCCTGACCATTTGCATACTTTTAGCAGGAGGCAGTGTAGTGGTTCCTACTGCTATCTTGTAAGCCTCTATAAAACTTCAGTTAGTTTCCTTTCATTCTCCCTTCTCAGTTTCTGAGTTGTGAATCTTTGCCATTCCTCTCTTCTGTACTCCCACTGCCTTAGGAGCAAGTGACATGTGGAAACTGAGATTGTGTAGCCAGCCCTCCTTCGTTCCTGCTCCAGGGCCTTCACACAGCCCGTTTCTTTGGTGCGGAGCACTCTTCCCCCCACTCTGCTTGTTTGTCATCCTTCATCCCAGTTTATTTTATTTATTTTTATTTTTTTATTTTATTTTACTTTATTGCTTAAAGTATTACAAAGACTATTAGATAAGCCTTCATTTTTTCCCCTGGACCTTCCCCCCACCTTCCTATCCCCCAGTGTCCCGTGTCCATTGATTATGCTTATACGCATGCATACAAGTCCTTCAGTTGATCTCTTAACTCCCCCCCAACCCTCCCCAGCCTTCCCGCTGTAGTTTGACAGTCTGGTCCATGCAGCTCTGCCTCTGTATCTGTTTTTGTTCATCAGTTTATAATGTACTTTATTGTCCATAAATAAGTGAGATCATGTGGTATTTTTCTTTCATTGACTGGCTTATTTCACTTAGCATAATGCTCTCCAGCTCCATCCATGCTGCTGCAAATGGTAAGAATTCCTTTTTTTTTTTTTTTTTTTTTTACAGCGGCATAGTATTCCATCGTGTAGATGTACCATAGTTTTCTAATCCATTCATCTGCTGATGGGCACTTAGGCTGTTTCCAAATCTTAGCTATGGTAAATTGTGCTGCTATGAACATAGGGGTGCATATATCCTTTCTGATTGGTGTTTCTGGTTTCTTGGGATATATTTCTAGAAGTGGGATCACTGGGTCAAATGGGAGTTCCACTTTTAACTTTTTGAGAAAACTCCATACTGTCTTCTATAGTGGCTGCATCAGTCTGCATTCCCACCAGCAGTGCAGGAGGATTCCTTTTTCTCCGCATCCAGTTTAAATGCCACATTTTCAAAGAGGCCATCTGTGGTCTTCCTTCCCCCCCTCATGTGGGTCCCCCATTATACATAGAACATACTTTTTATTCATTGCACATATGTTTCTGTTTATAATTACATATTTTTCTCAGTTATCTTTCTCCTACAAGATTTTCCAGATCTGGGAGGGCATCCCTGACCTATACCAAGTTGCCCTTCATTAATTTAACCAGTATTTACCCCTCAGCCACTATAGGCCATGTACTATAAAAGCTTAGAAAATATATAGGGTCAGGCAAAAGTACGTTTATGGTTGTGAGTATGCGAAACAGTTTATTCTTGTGTTATTTATAGATTCTTGTATTATTTTGCATACGAATAATTGTAGACCTACTTTTGCCCCACCCTGTAGATTGAATGAGTGAATAAATTACAGTTTTTTCATCATGTCAATGACCTCCTACACAAGGCTGCTGCTTTTTTAAAAATATATATTTTATTGATTTTTTTACAGAGAGGAATGGAGAGGGACAGAGAGTTAGAAACATCGATGAGAGAGAAACATCGATCAGCTGCCTCCTGCACACTCTCCACTGGGGATGTGCCTGCAACCAAGGTACATGCCCTTAACCGGAATCGAACCCGGGATCCTTCAGTCTGCAGGCCAAGGCTCTATCCACCGAGCCAAACCGGCTAGGGCTGGCTGCTGCTTTTTTTTTTTAATTACTTAAAATATTACAAAGAGTAGTACATATGTCTCTTTTTTTTCTCCCTTCCTCCTTCCCCCGAGCTCCCCTACCCCCCAGTGTCTTGTGTCCATTGGTTATGCTTATATGGATACTGGCTGCTGCTTTTTAACCAGGGCCCTGACAGCCTTCTCTAGGGAGGCATATGCAAAACTCACCAGGGAGGTGAAGTGGGCTCAGTGTGTACCCAACATTTCTGCTTTTGGAAATCTGTCTTGAGAAAATATTTTAAATGCAATAAAGATTTATGTATAATGATAGGTGTTAGATGTTTATAATATTTCTATAATATTCCTATATATATAATATCTATATAGTACCCCTATATTGGAAAACTATGCAGGGCATCACCTTTTGGTAAAGCAAAACTAAGTAATAATTAAAACTGACTAAAATATGCAAATCATAGAAAATTATTAATGGCCAATATCTGGGAGAAGATTGAACTAAAAAAGGCAAAATTAACACCTAGAACCAACTTTTCCTGATATCATTTGAATTTGAAGGCTGCAATATTTAAAGAAAATTTTGCAGCATTTTAATTCATATATTGTAAAAGAAGAAAGGCCAAAAATTAATAAGCTAAAGCATTTAGCTCAAGAAATTAGAAAACAAACAGGATAAGAAAACTAGAGAGAATAAAAGGAAAGAAGCAATAAAGGTAAGAGCAGAAATTAATGAAATAGGAAATTTAAGAACAGCAAGACCAAACATTGGTTCTTTGAAAAGACTAACAAACTTGCTAAACCTCTGAGGAAATGGATCAGAAACATGGAAGAGAAACAAATAACAGAGAAACACAAATAGTAACAGAAATAAAAAGAGGTACAGTACAGATCTGCAGTCATTAAATAGATAATATAAGATTATTTTGAAAAACTCCATACCAACAATTGTGAAAATGTAGATGAAAAAGGAAAAAATCCTAGAAAAAAGCAACTTACCAAAATTGACACAAGAAGAAATAGAAACTTGAATATTCTCATAACTATTTTTAAAAATTGAGTTCATGATTAAAAACCTTGCCACAAAGAAAACTCAATCCCAGACAACTTTACTAGCTAGTTTTATCAAACACTTAAGGAAAAAATGACTCCAGTCTTATATCAGCTGTTCAAAGAATAGAAAAAGAGCTTAGACTCTCCAATTCGTAATCTTACCAAACCCTAGTAAGACCATACAAGTCAAAATATTTTCAGACCAATCTTAATATAAATGCAAATATCCTAAACAAAATATTAACAAACTGAATTCAGCATTATATTAAAATAATGTAACATTCCCAAGTTGGTTTTATTCTACGAGTACAAGGTTTAGTTTAGCAATTAAAAAAATCCCAGTCGGTATAATTTGCCACAGTAACAGATTAAAAGGAGGATGGCCATCTCATGAGATGTGGAATATTCTTCAATCATTATAAGTTGTGTTTACCAAGAGTTTTCATTATGGGAAAAATAACTTTGATGTAATATTAAGAGGGAAAATTGTCAAGGATACAAAATAACACAGCTAGACTAATCTCAACTATGTAAAATCAAAACAAACAAACCAAAAACATGGAAGAAAAATTGGAAGGAAAATGCCAAAATATTAATAGTGGTTGTCTCTGGTTAGCAAGATTCTGGGTAATTCATTTTTCATCCTCTTTATACTTGTACTTTCCAGAGATTCTAAAATAAGCATGCATAACTTTCTAAGAAGAAAAAGCAAGCAAATAATAAGGGCAGGTTCACATAGATACTGATTACAACATCAGAGTGCCTCTTAGTTTCATAAGCCTTTGGACTGATCACACCCAAGGAAGAATTACAACAACACATTCCTTTGTATCTTGCTTATCTGATTTTCTTACCTGATATAAATGGGTAATCCCTCCCTGCCTATCATTTTCTTTCATTCTTTAAAGAATCTTCCTCCCTCTCCCTCCCTCTCCTTTTCTCTCTCTCTCTCTCCCCCTCCCTCCCACTCACCCAGAGATATCAGTCGCCACTGTACATGCCCATGCCGAGGTGGGAGAGCAAACCCACAACCTTTTGGTCTATTGGACAACGCTCTAACCAACTGAGCCACCCAACCAGGGCTAAAGAATCTCATCTTTTAAACATACTAAGGGAACTAATTCACATAATAGGAACTCTGTAGTGGATTCTGTTTTAGAATGTTGACTCCTTGTTATATGAATAAGATAAAATTTATTTGTTAGTGTCTTGGCAAATATTTTGGATATATAACACTTATTCTTGTA
>PVJC01040929.1:0-15586 GCA_004026665.1 Murina feae | reverse complement strand
CGGATTTTATGATTACCTTTAGATGGAGTGCTGAGTGAATGGAGGGAAGGTGGCTTCTGCATGATAAAAACAGGGGTGTTTTATCCTGCCATGAGGCAGAACTGGTCCAGAGTGGCATCTGCAGTTTTGAGTGGGGATTGGGGGAGGGAATAAGGGCATAGGGGTATGAGGCTTCTTTGGTTATTTGTCTGATGGAATTCCTGTTCAGAGTAAGTAGAAAATTAACTAAAGACTGAGAAGAAATCAGGTGGACAAAACGAGAAAAAAACCCATAAAACAGTAACATACCTGGTCTCCTTTTTCACTCCTCTGATGTTTTGTTTGTTTGTTTGTTTTAGTCTCATAACTCCATAAACAAACTTAGCATGTTTGCTGATGGCCAAGACCATCAATGAGAACAATTGATTATCCGCAAAGGCATTGGGTCCCAAACTATCCCCCCTTGCCCCCACTGATTTCAAACTTTATTTTTATTTTTTTGGAGAAATTTTAAGTTACTTAGCACATTGAATATTTACTTGTGACTAATTAAAAACAAGGTAAACCACTTAAAGTATGACTGATATAAAAAGCTACAGCACTATGAGTTTGGGGGTGAGTGTGTACACGTGAAACCAGCAGCCCCATCAAGACCATTTAGCAGATGCAAAGCAGAGCTCATTGCTAGGACATCTGTCCTCCCAAGAAGTCACTGTTTTCTTTTAATTATTATTAAATGAGCAGTTCTGTTGAAGGACTATGTAGGACAATCTGAAGATTCTTGAAAGTGTCCAGATGTGTTCTTTGTGAATGTCCTGAATTTGGATCCACACTTGACTCTTCTTTTTAAGGATAAAAGTTACTCGGGGAAAAATGTTAATCTAGTATTTTATGATAAATATTATTTTTAGTGCTTTGAATATCTTCATTGCCCCAGCACCATCTTCAAAATTCAGGGCTTAGATAGGCTGAGTTTTCTAGTACTAAGAAGGATCTGATTCAGAGTTTTTGATAGTCAAAACTCTCTGGTTGACTGTCTGTATTTTGTGGCAAACCTTACCTTCCATTTTATTATAGCTGAACCTATTTTAGATAAGTGTTAGTTTAATAGACTTTATAAATTTGATGTTCTTTATATACATTGAAGTAATTTATTACCCAAATACTTCTTTTGAATTCTTATCTGTCCCTTTTTCCCATCCTGCTCCTACACTTTCTTCTCAACCTTCCCAAAAGTTCTAAAGTAGAAATGAGATAGTGTTACTGTAAGAGAAAGGAGAACATATCAGCAAATTGTGGATTACAAGAAATAACAGTGGTAAGGCAGGGGAAGAAGTATATTTAAGAGAGAATCAAGGTAAAGAAACCAGATAATGTCCTTGTGTTTTCAAAACCATTTTTTTTTACAATGTGTCACCAGTTGTTGTTTTAGTTATTATTTTTTTGTTGAGTTAGTAGAATATCAAATCAATATTAAAATGCAACGCACCCAAAGAATAGCCATTATTTTAGCATTATCTCACCTTCGGATCATTCATTCTTTGGTCTCCCCTATAAATGTGAAAAAGGAATTCACTCAACATTACTAAATCATGAATAGGCAGCTGCCCTTTAAGTCCATCAAATAATGCATCTGTGGAAACTGAGCCAGAGAGTTTAAGTAACATGTTCATGTCACAGAAATAGTGGCACAGGAGAGATTTTAACCTAGGTATTGTGGCTTCAGTGACTATGTTTTTGAGGTCTACTATATACTGCCTCTTCAGTATTATGAACTTTAAATATGCACTTATGAGTGTTTTGGAAACACCTGGAAAGTTTGTAAAAATGGAGATTTCTGGGTCCTGTTCCCATGGACTCTGATTCATTTGGTCTGAGAGGGGGAGTATGAAGAATCTATTTTTAATAATAGTTGTAAGTCATTCTGATGGGCATGGTCCATGGATCATTCTTTGAAAGCAATGGTTTGTAGTAATGGGAAGTATAGTAAAGTTGGTAAGAGCAAAGATTCAGATATCGAATACCCTTGGCTGGCATCCTAACTCCTCCAGCTCTGAGCATGGTGCTTAAACTCAGTTTACTAACTGCTACAACGGAGGGTGAGGATAAGGGGTTTTTGTGAGGATTTCATCCCTCAACCCATTTAAAATTCTATGTCTACTTCTAGCACTAACAAACTCTCAATTTATGTTAGTTGTTATTAGTGCAGCATGGAAAAGTCATAATTAATTCTAGTGTTGTGTGTGTAGACACCTCAAAAAATATAACAGAAATGTTTTCTTCACCTGAAAAGAAAAACAGATATTCTGACCTTTATTTCTAACATTCCTTTATTTTCCCCCAACTTTAAAATCATTTCCCCAAGTTTTCAACATTCGTTCTTAGATTCCCGACTTTCTCTCTCCATGGAAAGAACAGTAATCTGTTTTTCTGACTTCTGTGTCTCCAGCTGAGTTAACCTAATTGTGTAGCATTAAATTGGGTCAGTTGGGGAAAAAAGCTGGGGGTGGAAGAAGATAAAAGGCTTTTACAGAAATCTGAGATTAAATTCTCACCAACTAGCGGAAGTGTCATCCAGGTTTTTGTTCTCTGTGTCTCCTTTTGTGCTAGTGTGGTTACATGACATGAAGGTGAATTACTTAAGTAATTCTATTTTACTCCTCTTGGTATTAACTCCATTCTTTCACATCTTTCTGGCGATGACAGACAAGCCCTCGAGGAATACTCAGAAGCTTTTGTAGTGGGATGGAACCCAAAATGAATCGTTGTCTCTTGATACAAGGAATGCTGACTGAACTGCATGGGGAGAGTATGGAGTTTATCTTTAAATATTTCAATATTTTAATTGTCAGCTAGGAAAATACAATACTATATCACATAGCTGGGCATTTAGCCTCCCACTAAGATGGAAGAATGAAGAAATTCAAAACAGAACAGAAAACAGAGAGCCCTGTCCTGTGGCCCCATTGAGTCCCGGTGGATCCACTGAGTCCTTGACCATATAAGCATGACCCACCTTGAGTTGAGGAAGAAATACGTGAGGATGAGTTGGGACATAGAAGGGAGGGACTATTAATTGTCTTATTCCCTGTATTATTTGGAGCTGCTAAAAAACAGGTGCATTCCTAACTTAGTTTTAGCAACTTTAATTCAAACTGCTGGGTCCCAAGATACCTGGTTTCTATCTTGTCCTCTTGGCAACATTCTGGAGGGTCAAGATTTTCCTACCCTTTAATGTGGGGTCATTTTGTTTCTCAAATAGTCACTGAAGCCACAATACCTAGCGTGTTTTGTAGTTATAGATGGCCTATCTTAATGTTCTTATAAAGGAAGAAAATGTTGAAAACTCCCTGAGCTTGCCTCATTTCCTATTATTACCATATCATATTCCATTATTACCATACCATACTCTTATCAGGTTTTTAAAGAAGAGAAATGCCATCAATTGATTTGCCATATCTCAGCCATTTGATTTAATCTCTGTTGCTATTCAAACTATAGTTAAATTAAATGTTCTGAAGTGAGTTGAACAAACATATGTCATATGTTACTTAACATCTCAAGAAAAATGACTTTAAATATGATAATATTACATGCAATAAACACCAATTATTCAAGAAAAATGATCTTACATATTACATGCAATAATCATTAATATTTCAAGAATAAAAGGATTGTAAGTATAATAATATTACCAAAACTGTACTAACATAAAAGGTATAGGAAATATTAAAAATCTGCAAATAACAGGAAAAAAATAAGCATAAGAAATATGGCATATAAAAAAACAGATCAAAGAACTAAAGCTAATTATATGAAGTAATTTATATGAATTTACATAGTGTTTACGTACATGTTATATGTATAATATGTACCATACTTCTTTACTTTATACCAACAAAACTTTCTGAGATGATGAAAATATTCCGTATCTACTGTCCAACTGTGCTGCGCCAGCATGGCCAAGGGTGAACTTGAGTGGGGGCGGCTGAAAAGGCTTAGAAAAGACAGATAAGAGAATGAAAGCTGAGTCTCAGTGGGATGCTGCTTCTGTGAGAGACAGCGCGGATGCCCACAAGCCGTGTCTTTATTTTATAGCAGATGCCACCAGGCAAAGTAAGGGCGTGACCAAGATGTTTACAGCATTCTTCTGGGTTTTGAGACTACTGAAGTACATGCACCTGAACTCTATCAAGCCCACATCACTCAGGCATGTGGGGCCGTGTTCGGACCATAGGCTCAAGGTTACAACTCCAGATGTTGGCTCGGCCCTCCAAGCTGGGACTTGCACGTGGCAATGAGAGGACTGTACCCTCTCCTTAGTCCAAGGCTTGAGCCTGTCCAAAACAGCATAGCTGCTCCCCACATCCAACAAAGTAGCTAGCTAGTCACATATGACATCAAATTCTTGAGATGTTGCTAGTGTGATTTATACCGGATGGGTCATCTTTATTAAATCACATGAAGACACAAGTGAATACCTTGAATGACCCAGCCCTAGGAGACATAGTACATTAATGGTTCAGCTCATGGGGCTCCAGATGGAAAAAAAATTGTTACTTATATTGGGAATTATTATCTTAATCTGTGCTTTCTCTTGTATGTGCCTATAGTGTGTTACTGTGGCATCTTTCTCCAATGTAGCCAGATAGCAACCAAATGAGCCACCTCTATGCTAGTGAAACCCCTTGCTGACCACAGGGCACATTGCAGAATAGAGGAGCTTGTAAGATTGTAAGAACCTGTCAAAAGGAGTGGAGTGTTGGGGGAAGTCATTTGAGGGGAAGTAATTACCAGTTGACTCAGGAGCTGGAGCCTGGCATTCTGAGACTCCTCCCCCTCCCCCATCTTTGGAATGTATGCTTTACCCATTGTTCCCACAGTTGAGAGACATTTTAAAGGATGCAGTCTTGAGAGATTAAGGTGTTGAGACCATCTGGACTGTATATGTAACTGAATACAGTTAAGACCTCTATATAAACTTATAAAATTCTAGCACAGGGGTGGAGAGATCTACTGTCTTGCAGTCGACCCAAGATAAGCCTCATGTAATTTCCCTTGTTACTGAACCTACCATTTACCAATCTGGAGTAGTCTGCCTCTCTCTGCTCTCTCTCCTTGCCAGTTTCAGATTTCACCCAGGAAGATCCCGAGGTTTCAAACCAACAGCTATTGTTCTTATAAGAAGAGACTGCAGAGATTTTTCTCTCCACATGTGTGCCAAGAGGAGGTCTTGTGAGCATGCAGGGAGGTGGCTGCCATCTGCCAAACACCAAGCTCTCACCTGGAACTGAATTGGCTAACACTTTGATCTGGGAATTCTTCATCTCTAAAACCGTGAGATTTAAATTTCTGTTGTTTAAGACATCCAGTCTGTGATATGTTGTTAGAGTACTCCAAACAGACAAAGACAGTAGCTTCATAATATGTTTAGAAATCAGGAAATGTGAGGCCTCCAAATTTTTTTCTTTCTCAGAATTGTTTTGGTTATTTAGGTTTGAGCTTACAGATGAATTTTAGTATTTTTTTTTTGCATTTCAGTAATAAATGCCAATGGAGTTTTGATAGCAATAGCATTGAAATCTGTAGATTGTTGTGGGTAGTATGAACATTTTAATATTAAATTTTCCAATCTTTGAATAAGGATGTCTTTCCACTTATTTGCATCTTCTTTAATTTCTTTCAGCAATATTTGCGTTTTAAGTGTGCAAGTGTTTTTGTCTCTTTTTTATCATTGAAGTTTCCATTTTTTTATTGTTTAAAGTTTTACATATGTCTCCTTTTTCCCCAATTGACCCCCTCCCCCTCCAGCCATTCCAACCCTGGACAAGCCCCCAACGCCCCAGTGTCTGTGTCCATTGGTTATGCTCATATGCATGCATACAAGTCCTTTGGTTGCTCTCTAACACCCTCTAACATGTCTCTAGATAGATCTATTCTTGTTCATCAAATTATGTTGATTATTATATCCCACATATGAGTGAGATCATGTGATATTTATCTTTCTCTGACTGGCTTATTTCACCTAGCATAATGTTCTCCAGTTCTATCCATGTTGTTGGAAATGTTAAAAGTTCCTTCTTTTTTTATAGGGCATAGTATTCCATTTGTACATGTACCACAGTTTTTTAATCCACTCATCTGCTGATGGGCACTTAGGCTGTTTCTAAATCTTAGCTATTATAAATTGTGCTGCTATGAACATAGGGGTGCATATATCCTCTCTGAGTGGTGTTTCTGATTTCTTGGGATATAGTCCTAGGAGTGGGATTACTGTGTCAAATGGGAGTTCTGTTTTTAACTTTTTGAGGAAACTCCGTACTGTCTTCCACAATGGCTGCACCAGTCTGCATTCCCACCAGCAGTGCAAGAGGGTTCCTTTTTCTTCACATCCCCTCCAGCACTTGTCATTTGTTGATTTGTCGATGATAGCCATTCTGACAGGTGTGAGATGGTATCTCATTGTTGTTTTGATTTGCATCTCTCAGATGATAAGTGACTTTGAGCATGTTTTCATATGTCTCTCGGCCTTCTGTATGTCCTCTTCTGAAAAGTGTCTATTTAGGTCCTTTGCCCATTTTTTTATTGGATCATTTATCTTCCTTTTGTTAAGTTGTATGAGTTCTCTGTAAATTGGAGATTAAGCCCTTATCAGAAATATCATTGGCAAGTATGTTCTCCCATGCAGTGGGCTTTCTTGTTGTTTTGTTGATGGTTTCTTTTGCTGTGCAGAAGCTTTTTATTTTGATGTAGTCCTATTTATTTATTTTCTCCTTAGTCTCTCTTGCCCTAGGAGCTGAGTCTATAAAGATATTGCTGTGACATATGTCTGCAATTTTGCTGCCTATGGAGTCTTGTAGGATTTTTATGGTTTCCCATCTAACATTTAAGTCCTTTATCCATTTTGAGTTTGTTTTTGTGTATGATGTAAGTTGATGAACTAGTTTCGTTTTTTTGCATGTATTTGTTCAAATTTCCCAGTACCATTTATTAAAGAGACTGTTTTGATTCCATTGTATGCTCTTATCTCCTTTGTCAAATATTAATTAAGCGTAATGGCTTGGGTTGATTTCTGGGTTCTCTGTTCTGCTCCATTGATCTGTATGTCTGTTCTTGTACCAGGGCCAGGCAGTTTTGAGAGCTGTGGCTTGGTAATATAGTTTGATATCTGGCATTGTGATCCCTCCAACTTTGTTCCTCTTTCTCAGGATTTCTCTGGCTATTTGGGGTCTTTTTTTATTCCAAATGAATTTTTGGAGAGTTCGTTCTAGTTCTGTGAAATATGCCATTGGTATTTTAATGGGGAGTGTGTTGAATTTATAGATTGCTTTGGGTAGTATGGACATTTTAATGATGTTGATTCTACCAGTCCATGAGCATGATATGTTCTTCCTTCTGTTTATGTCTTCTTCTCTCCCTTCTTTCAATGTCCTGAAGTTTTCCAAGGCCCAGTCTTTTACATTCTTAGTTAAGTTTATTCCTAGGTATCTTAATTTTTTTGGTGCAATGGTAAGTAGGATTTTTTTGTTGTTGTTTCTTTTTCTGTGAGTTCATTATTGGTCATTTTTGTCTCTTTAAATTTATTTATAAATTAGGGGCCTGGTACATGAAATTCATGCACTGGTAGGGTCCCTAGGCCAGCCTGGCAATCAGGGCCAATCAGGGCTTTCAGGCTCACTGGGGCCTTCCTTCATTCTACGCTGCCCCCTGGTGGTCAGTACACATCATAGTGAGTGGTTGCTCCTGGTCAGTCAAACACCCGAGGGGACAATTTGCGTATTAGACTTTTATTATATAGAATATTTTATTCTTTTGATGCTATTGTAAATGTTTTTTTCTTAATTTTAATTTTGGACTACTTATTAATATATAAAAGTTCAACTCTTATTTCTGTGTTGATTTTGTATCCTACAGCTTTGTTCAAGTTGTTTATTCTTAATTTTTTTTTAATATTCGGAATCTTTATGATTTTTTATATATAAGATCATGTCATCTATGAGCAGAGATAATTTTACTTATTCCTTTCCAATTTGGATGCCTTTTATTTATTTTTTTCTAGCCCAGTTGCCATGGCTAGGACTTTTAGTACTAAGCTAAACAAAGGTGGTACAAGTGGCTATCCTTGCTTTGTTTCTGATTTTGTAGGAAAAGCTTTTAGTTTTTCACTATTGAACATGGTCTTTGCTGAGGGCTTCTTATATACAACTTTCATTGTATTGAGGAAATTTCCTTCTATTCCTCATTTGATGAGTGATTTTTATCATGAAGGGGTACAGCATTGCTGATTTTTAGATAGAGGAAGGGGGCCAGGGGCCAAGGAATGTACCTCTAGAAGCTGGTATAGTGTCTCCATAATGGATGCAGCCCTGGGCTAATTATTTCCACTTAGTGAGCACATGCTGAACTTCTAGCTTACAGAACTGTATTATTTGTATTTTATTACTGTATTATTTGTGTTATGTTAAGCCACTACCTTTTAGGGTATTTTGTTAAATCAGCGATAGAAAACTAATAGATTATACTATTTCCATACTGGGAGTTTTCACAAATGGGCAGGCTCAAAGTACTAATACCAATACATAGTGCTTTATGTTTGCCAAGCACCATATGTATCCATCCACCTGCCATTCATTCAGCCCAGTGATGTTTAATCTTGCCTACTATGACCTTTCCTATATTTTGGGAAATTAGGTGAATAAATAATATTTATTCTTTACTGCACACGTTGAGGTGGTTACTTTTCTCTTCTTTCCAAATAAAAAGTAGTGAGATTCTGATAAATTAAGTGCCTTGCCCAAGGTAATACAAATAGCCTTCTGACTACAATCTCAGGGCTTTTTCCACTAGAAACTCTCAGAAGAAAGCAGATTCCATTTAGTTGAATATCTGTTCTGATATAAATTGAAATCTCATTGTTATTTCCTATCTGTTACATGGATCCAAGCAAGCCATTTAGGCTTTTAGCATCTATGTTTTCTGTGATATGAGAAATGAATTTTCAAGCCAGTAGTCCAAGGATAAGTGAGATCTGAGTAGAGCTCATTGACATGTCTTGGAGAAAATGTTTACAAATAAATGCTATGATTGTGTATATTATTTTAGACATCAGGAGTTCTGGGCTATATGTGTATCACTTTTTAATGAGCATGGAATTTAGCAAATATAGTTAACCTTTAGTAGGTAATGGTATTGGTGGTATTAAATGCAGGAAATAGTCATACCAGCAGACAGATTATGATCATAAAAATGCTGGCCTTAAATATCATCTGCTTATTATTACATTCACTGAAAAGTTATTTTGTATCATTACAATTCTACAGATGTTTCACAGATGTCTGTAAGGCCATATTTCTGCAACTTGTTATTAAGCTAACTTCTGTGCACTGTGTCACATTTCCATAGCATATTAATGAGAACACCATAGAATTGTAAATAAACATGTTTGTAGCAATCAAGATGAAGCAAACTATAAAAATGGTTATAAAATGTAATTAACATTTTAACAGTAAAAAGCTTGATGCCTTAATACCACAGGAGAATGGTCACAGTCTGTAGATAAAATGAAGAATTCCCAAGTGAACTTGACAGTGGATAAAACACTGCTATCAATATTTAATGGAATACGTCAGATTTTACCACCATTTGAAAGAATGCAAATAGGGGTTCCCATAGAAATCACCTTGACAGAAAACCATACAAATTGCAACACAAACTATCCCTTAAGCAGCCTTGCAGGGATGATTATGATGTCTGACTGAAGTCTTTTCATGTAATCTCTTGATAGTAGGGGAAAATGACAGTGTTTGAATGTATATATATGCCCAATACACCTTGAAAATTGTAAGAACAGTATAAAATTCTAGAGGCAGGGGTATTTCTTTTCCTTTTATACATAATTAATTACTCTTTGATAAAGCTGTAAGTGCCAAAGTTATCTATAGCATTAACAAAACATTCATGATAGTCATACTCTACAAAGAAAAGATAACCTCAGAGATGCTCATATGATTTGAATTTAATATGCCATTTTACATTTTAGTGATGATCTTCTTTTGTATCATGGCTCTGGTATTTAAGCCTGGCATTTTAGCTGTCTGGTCTTGCACCGATAAGATCAGTTGACTTTCCAGATGCAATCTTTCCTTGTTGTTGAAAGACAGGATTTTTTTAATCTTAGAAAAATATTAGCCAAACACTCTCCTTTAACCATTGTACAGTTACATAACGGATGCAGCCCAGGCTCAAAGCTCAAAAAATTCATACTTGTTTCACAATATCTTTTAGTAAAAGGAGATACTATTGTAAATTTTCTTGCCTATTAAAAATGGGTGAAATAGAAATATAGGGTTATAAAAGGCATTTTAAAAAAGCTATTAGTTGCTGAACCAAAGTGAAGGAAAAGAATTATAGACATATAAATGTAAATAAATTGTAATGATTATCTTAAAAGTAAGAAGAAATGTTTGTCTGAGACTTTTTTCTTCAAACAATTTATATATGTTTGAACTGGGTTCTACTTTTACCTGTTATTGAAATTGAGAGGATTAAAAATAGCAAATTTTACTTATGAAACTAGATTTGAATACTGAAAAGCAAATATTAGTAAAGAGAATCTAGTAATATACTAAAAATATGTCAGGATCAGGTAGGCTTTATTCTGGAAGGCAAGAATGTTTCATCATTTGAAAATCTATTAAACAATGTTCAGTTATAAATGGTAAACTGGATACAAATATATATCTCTGCTCCTTTCAAAAATCACATACAAATATTCCATGTATATATAAATCCCATTTGGGCATAGTTAATGTAAATCCAGTAGAGACAACACTGGATGAGAGTTGTCAGTGACATTTTGGAAGCACAAAACAATGAAGAGGTAAAGGAATTTAGCAAAAAATACAAAACACAAAACTCAAAGACACAGATAACAGTATGGTGATTACCAGAGGGGAAGGGTAACTTGACTTTCATGACAAACACACAGACAATATACAGATGATGTATTATAGAATTGCATACCTGAAACCTGTATAATTTTTATTAACCAATGTCACTGCAATAAATTTAATTAACAAATGAATGAATGATTGGTTACTGACCTAACAACTTTGAGATAATAGAAATGTAAACCTGACAGGAGGAAATCCAAGAAGAAACAAGCCAATGCGAGAAGCTAGACATCGGGAGCTTTAGATACTTCTGAAGTCAGGAAGACAGGCTCACGAATCTATGTAAGGAGCAAAACCACAGGTCACCTCCTCTACCTGACTCAGCTACACAACAAATCCTCCATCACCATAACAGAAGCTAGGAGGTTTGCTTGTGGAGTCGTTGAACTAAGAGGTATTCTCCACTCACAGATATAAGACCTGGCTGAAAATTGGGGGTAGTTATGAAAACAGAAATTGAGTGTGAGAATTTTAACCCCTCTTTTCCTCTTTTGCTCATAGGATGCTATCAGCCAGCTTATATCTCTCTAGGTTGAAGATGGGAAGATTCACTGACTGGGAGACTGATCAGTGTGTGTGTGTGTGTTGTGTGTGTGTGTGTGTGTTATGTGCTTACTATATGCCGTACTCTAAATGTTATATAACTTAATTTTTATCTGAAGAAGATTAGATAGATAGGCTTGTGACAAAATGTAGGAGGTTATCAAAATAATTCTAAATAAGTATGAGGATATTTATTCAACAAATTTTGAGCAATGCTACATTCAGGGTTTATAAAAATATGCCTGACATTTCTTTCTTATAAGATAATTAGCATGACCTTATAGGACAGGAAAAAAAAATAAAGTAATTGCTGACCCTATTTTATCTCTATTGGAACTGGTAAAATAGATTAAAAAAATAAAAAACCTCATTATTACCCATGAACCAATATTATTTGCTTCTATTAAAGGACAGTATAAAAAAAGCAAATCATGAAATTTTATGTAGTTATATGATTTTTAGTGAATTAGAAAGTGAGCCATTCTTTACAATGTAACACTACCTTTTTTTTAGTCCAAAGAATTGTGATGGTTTTTCACATTAATATCTTTTGTTTATGGTAAATGAATCATGGCTATATCACTAGCCTTCTCACAACAAGTTTGGACAAATGGCATTGTCTTTATTTGGAGATATTAAAACAGTTACAATAGAACTTCTGCATTAGGCTTGAAATGGAGAAACTCAAGTCAAGGTCTTGCCTCTACCACAACCATTATTGTGAACTTTGGGCACCATATATAGTGTCTGGACCTCAGCATTCTTATTTATCAAACTAGAGGCGCAGTGTGCAAATTCATGCACCAGTGGGGTCCCTCAGCCTGGCCTGTGGGATCAAGCTGAAACTGGCTCTCCAAACTGGCTCTCCATCTCCCAAAGGATCCTGGATTATGAGAGGTTGCAGGCCAGGTTGAAGGACCTAACCGATGTACTATTGAGGCTGGGGAGGGACACAGGAGGTTGGCCAGCTGGGAGGAAGGGTTCCAGGGCATATCTGGCCGGTCTCGGTCAGTCCTGATCCTCTGGACCCCAGCAGCGAGCTAACCTACCATTTGGAGCATCTGCCCCCTGGTGATCAGTGCTTATGACTGGTTGACTGGTAGACTATCTGCCCCCTGGTGGTCAATGCACATCATAGCAAGCAATTGAGTGGCCTTAGGATATCATTAGCATATTATGCTTTGATTGGTTGAACTAGACACAATATATTAGGCTTTTGTTATATAGGATAGGAGGTCTAACATAGTGTTTTCCAAGCACTCTTGTGTCTGTAACCTGAGAAAGAAAACTTCACTGGTGAAAAACTGTACCAGTTGGCCCCCAAACTGTCATTTAAAAATGTTCTTTAAAAATTTTTAATTCTATACTTAATTTAGTTATTTTTCTCTCCTTCCCTATCTTCTCCCCTACCTCCCTCTTTCTATTCCTCTCTCCCTCTCAAGGCTTTGATTTAATAAATTACAGAAAGTGAAGTCCTGAGAGGGCAGCTTCAGGCTTGGTTGGTTCAGCCACTCAATGATGACATCATTTGGAACTCATATTCTTGTCAAATTCTCATTCTCCTTTTCTCACTACACTGACTTGTTTTTAGCTAGTTTCCCTCCTGTTTGCAAGATAGCTGTGACAGATCTATGGAAACATGAAAATATGACTATGTCAGAAGAATATGACTATGTCTATGTCAAGAGACAGCTTTTTCCATATGTCTCTTTGTGCGAGGAAATCAATACCATAGAATTTCCCTCCAGACTTCTGGCTCATGTGTAATTGGCCAGAATTGCTTCACAGGTTTATGCTTAATTAATCACTGACAAGGACAACTGGGATGGATTGGGCCAGTCAGAAACACTCCCACCCTCTGCAGTTGGGGCTAGAGCCTTCCTCTCTTGCTATATGTGTCTTGAGGAGAACAGTATATTTTCACATGATATTTGCTTTATCCCTTACTCTACTGTATCTGCAGATGCCATCTTTTAGCCTGGAAGTTCCCTTTTCAATGTGTAGGCTAATCTCACCATCCTCCATGGCTGCATCTGAGCAGCTGAACAGAGCTGAAGAGAAACACACAACTATAATAAATGGCTTGACTTTATGACCATAAACCTCCAGGGACTTTTAATGCTCCTTAAGAATCCTAATACCTTTCCCTAGGTATTCACTGAAGGGTTTGATACTTCTTTTATTAGCTTTGGAGATCAGGTGCCTTAAGGGTGGTATGGCCTACTATACTGGTGTTGGCTGCATTTCTTGTCTTAAACCTCTAACACCTCCACTGTCTTTTAATCTCAGCTGATAACCTTGTTTCTTATTTCACTGAGGAAATAGAGGCCATAGTACGGAAATTTCACATGCATCCTCACAAAATAAACCAAATTACCTGTATCAATATATGGTGAATTCTTTGTTTGCAACCAATGGCTTGTCTGAAGCTCCATCCTATCTTCAGCACTGGATCTCATTTGCTCTTGTCAAAGGTTTCACTCCCAAAATGACTTAAGAATATTACTCTCTGTACTGAAACTTTATCAATTGCATACAAATATGTTATAATATCTTCCATTAGAAAAAAAGCTTATTTCTCTCTACATTTCTTTCAAGTCCACTGTATCATTTTTTTGTCCCCATTAATAGCAAAACCTGTACTCCTAGAGTGCATTATCTCTTCTTGCTGCCTCCATTTCACTTCTCTTGCTTTTAGACCAGGTTTCTATCCACACCACACCACTGAAAGGGCTCTTGTCAAGGTTACTCCTAACTGCTAAATAGCATTCTCATTATGTGCAATCTGCCAGCTGCACTTTCCACAACTGATCATCCTGCCTCCTTAAAGCACTCTTGGTGCTCGATTGCTGGGGTTCAGGTCTCTCTGTTCTTCTCTGTCCTGACCTATTCAGTGTTCCATGCTCTATCATCCTCTCCCCCAACCTTAGTTAATGAGATCACTTCACACTCTATCCTTGGACCTCTTATCTTTTCTATCAATAGCCACTCTCTTGGTGCTTTATTTAGATTCACGCCTCCTTTCTTAGTCTGTGTGGGCTGCTATAATAAAATATCATAGACAGGTGGCTTAAACAAGAGACATTTATTTCTCACAGCTCTGGAGGCTGGGAAGTTCAAGATCAGGGTGCCAGCAGATTTGGTTCCTGGTGAGGGCCCTTCTTCTGTACTCTGACATTGAAGAGAAGGGGACAGAAAAATCAGTAATTATTGCACCTATTCTTATCTTTATGGGAATTGGTCAAAAAGAGATTATGTTAAACACACACACACACCACCACTACCACCACCACCACCACCACCACCAACAACAACAACCTCAGTATTATCCTCCTTTTCTAAGTGTCCTCTTTTTGTAAGGACAAATATCTTAGCAGCCCCACCATCATGATCTCATCTAAACCCATTACCTTCCTGAGGCCCTACTTCTCAATACCTTCACATTGGGAGTTAGAGCTTTAAGTTTGAATTTGGTGTTGGGGTGGTGGGGGAGAAGGAAGGGAGGGATCACAAACCTGCAGTCCATAACAGCAATCATGTGTATTTATCCAGTCCCTACACATGTATTTACCTGCCTATTTGATTTCTCTAACTGGGTTCCTGTCTTACTTATTCAGCCTCTCCAACCTCCCACATTCTTCATCTTCCCAAGCCCATTAGAGCTCCAGTGACTCTTTGAGGATGCCATGCATATCTTTTTGGTTTTTTCATTGCTCAGCCCTGTGCACTTTGAAGAGTGCTTAGCACATAATAGGTGCTCAATAAATAATTGTTTAAAGAAAGAAAGAATGAATGAAGCATTGAATGACTATACAACTGATGTAGAAAAGGATTATAAATGACTTGAGAAAGTGGAGCATGGCATAGTAGAACCATAGCTTATTGCAGTTGAAAGGTCAAGTTGAATTTCCATTTTGAATATTGAGAACTGAGGCAGTTTAGGAAACTGTTATAAGATTAATAGCTAGCAGCAGAGATATTTCTAATATATTGGTACCTAAGAATCTCATTCTAGTATTCTTTCTATATACATCATGCTAGGCTTCTGACTATTATTTCAGCGGTTGATAGTATTACTTTACTGAGGTTTCTATAATTCAGTTAAAACCCAT
>PVJC01040928.1:0-15626 GCA_004026665.1 Murina feae | reverse complement strand
CCTCCTCGCTCCTTACTGCCTGCCTGCTCGCTTCTTACTGCTTGGCTCACCGCTCCTTAGCGCTGCTGTGGAGGTAGGAGAGGCTCCTGCCACTGCTGCTGCTCTGGACAGCCATGAGCCCAGCTTCTGGCTGAGCGGCGTTCCCACTGTGGGAGCACAGTGACCACCAGGGGGCAGCTCCTGTGTTGAGCATCTGCCCCCTGGTGTCAGTGCACATCATAGCATCATAGCAACCGTAGTTGTGGTCGTTCAACCATAAGGGTTGCTAGGCTTTTACATATATAGACTAGAGGCCTGGTGCATGAAATTCATACATGGGGGGGGGGGAGGTGTTTCCCTCAGTCCAGCCTGTATCCTCTCCAATCTGGGATCCCTCTCACAACTGCTCTCCCGCTGGCCCAATTGCCCCTAACTGCCCTCCTCTGCTGGCCTGGTCACCCCTAACTCACCCCCTCATGCCAGCCTCATCACCCCTAACTGCCCTCCCCTGCCAGCCTGATCCCCTGAAGGCCTGGTCACCCCTAACTGTCCTCCCCTGCAGGCCTGATCACCCCCAACTGCCTTCTCCTGATGGCCCAGTCACTCGTAACTTCCCTCCCTTGCCAGCATGGTTACCCCCAACTGCTCTCCCCTGCAGGTCTAGTAGCCCCTAACTGTCCTCCCCTGCAGGCCTGGTCACCCCCAACTGCTCTCCCTTGTTGGCCATCTGTGTCCACATGGGAGTGGCCATCTTTGACCACATGGGAGTGGCCATCTTGTGTGTTGGAGAGATGGTCAATTTGCATTTTACCTCTTTATTATATAGGATATGCATAGCCCATGGACACAGTCAATAGGGTGGTAAAGACCTGGGGGCGGGGGAGGTGAGTAGGGGCTGGGAGGAGGGGAGTAAATGGTGGGTAAATGGGAGACATCTGTAATACTATCAACAATAAAAAATATAAAAAAAGTGATAGCTCTAAGGATTAGATTTTGTGGTAGCTTTTGGTTAAATCAAATATTCTACATAATATGAAATACAAACCTTTTGTAAAAAGGCTATCATTAGATGTTAACATGCATATTCACTAGGAGATTTCTTTAGGTTTGGTTACAATTGAAAAACAATAAACAGATATCCAAAATAAATAAAAGTAATGGGGAATCTAAAACAGCCAAATTCTGAAAAACAGAGTAGAGCTGTGCTTGCCAAGGGCCAGAAGGAGGGAGAAATACAGAGGAACTACTATTCAATGGGCACAACGTTTCAGTTACAGCAGATGAGTAAGTTGTGGAGATCTGCTCTGGATCATTGTGCTTACAGCTAACATTACCGTATTGTACACTTAAGATTCTGTGAAGAGAGCAGATCTCATCCCAAGTGTTCTTACTACAACAGAAAAAAATGAACCTGCCAATAACGAGTACTCACAGGTGGCTCTCAAAATTCATAAAAAAATACTGACAGCCATTCTCTTTCTTTACCTTGTATGGAGTAAAACATATAAATGTGTGAAAGAAAAATGTTATTTCCAACCATATAAATACACATTTGAGAATTGATTTATATTGTACTGAGAGGTCAGCTAATTATCTGCTTCTTTTTATTTTGACAAGCTCACAAAAATGTCCTGGGTGTTCAAAATAATTTTCTCTTTATTTTCACCCTTTAATGCCACACAATACTGTAAAAGCCCATGAATCAGCCAATATAAATACTACCCATGACCATGTTACCTAGGTGAGGTGATGGATGTGTTAATTAGCTTGGTTGTTGTGATTATTTCACAAAATATACATACATCAGAACAGAGTTGTATAGCTTATATACATTTATTTGTCAACTATACCTCAATAATGATGAGAAAAATGATGAAAAAAAGAAAACATACCCAAAGTATTTAGCATCTACCTGGTATACCCAAAAAATGGTAATTATTATAGTAAAAAGAAAAACCCATGAGCACTAATAGGCTTTGTTTTTCTCCGTAATTTAAGAATTCAGAATATCAATGCCTCATTAAGGTCTGAATGTGGATGCTTGTCAAAATATACAAATCCTGAAGCTATTCTTTTCAAGAAATGGAAAGAAAATTATTCTAAGCGTATTAAAATACAGCTCTGGAATGATGAGGCCTCCAAAAACCAAAGGTTTATGCCAGACAGTCAAAAAGTCGAGTTTCCTGTAGGACACACTTGGGAGTGGGGGGAGGGGGAGTGCTGGAAGGTACTGATTGCTCCAGGCTACAGCACAGATCAACACAGACAGGAAAGAGAAGGCTTTCCAGGGACAGCTACAAAATATACTCATTGGGGATTAGGAGACAGGAATGGAATTTAATCAGTAAACATCTCTCTAAATCAAATACCTGGTTTCTTAAAAAACATCTGAAGAAAAATCAAATGCTTTTCAATTGAGCTTAGGAAAAACAGACTAAGAAAGCATTCTGAGTGAGGCGCGGTGGGGAGAACCAGTACTGTTATTTCTATGGTTACAGGCTAAATTAAGCAAACCGAAGCATGCAAAGCATCATGACTTAGGACGATGGACCCCCGAGCCTGCTTCTCACAGATCCAATCCTTAGTGGAAATTCCCCAGGGTCATGACCAGAGGAGGCCTCGCCCCACTGCTGGGCTCCCCACTACCCCGTGTGGATGCCAGCTGGGGTGAAGCAGCAGCAGTAGCAGCGAGCAAGCAGCAAGCGCAAGCAGCACGCGGGGCGGGGCAGCAGCGGGCACTCACCTCAGCGATCTTCAGCACCGCACTCCCGTTCAGGTCAAATGTCGGGGTGTATGTTATGCAGAGTAAAACCTTTACCGACCAGGAGGTGAGGGAGGAAGGAAGAGAGAGAGGGTTAAAACCTAGAAAGTGATTTTTGTTCCATATGGCTTTTGTGCAGTCCTGTTGATGACTCCTTTGTTCTTTGCTTTATGGAATGTGTTGCTATTTCACTCACTGCTCTCTAACTGGCGGCCACACACTGTCCAATAAAACAGAGATGAACACTTTAAAAAGTAAAGGACGCTACCCTCACCCCCGGGGAAGGACCACTGCAAGGCAAGCTAGAAAAGACATTCCTCAACAACTCCGGGAGGTCTATCTGACAAGGAAAGGAAATGGCCAGGCTTAGGAGGCACTGTAGGTGAATGATCTAGATTGCTTTTTTAGTAACGGTCATTATGATTGTCTTTATTTGACTGATAAGGAAACTGATGCCCAGAACAACTGAAGAAGATGCCCAAGATCACTCAGGTAACAAGTTGTGGAGCTGAGATCTGAACCCAAGTAATCTGACTTCATGCCCTAACCTCCCTGGCAATACTATCTCTACTTCTTCCCAGGTCCAAGCATCACTCACATTGTCTGCTCCTGTCCTCCTCCCCAATCCACATGGGATTAGAAATTCTCTCATGGTCACTTTTCCTCTTTCCTCCTGAAATTTCCCTCACAATGCTGCCTGGGATTTATTTATTAGTCTCACGTTCCCCTTATTCTCCAAGATATATAGACAGCGAGTTGATGACATTTGCAAGATCTTTAGCGACCATTAAAAATCTCACTCTCTACTTGTAGAGCTATTAGAGAACAGATCAATAAAAGCCTGTGGCATTTTAAGAATTGCTTCTAATTTTGGAGATAAGACGCCAGACTCTCCCCTGTCCGTTTGGCTCCTGACGCTGCAACTTCACTAGCTGGTAGCCTCGGACATAAAAATGCTGGTGTCTGCTCCTTGCTCCCAACACAACAGCCAGGCCCTGCCTGCACCCTGTCCTGTCAGGAGCAGCCTCCTGAGGACGTTGCCCCATGCATGGAAGCGCACTGAAGCCCGGCACATTCACCTAAGCCAGCACGAACACGTCAGCAGCACACCCCAAGTACACCTGTCAGGTGGGACAGGACTTCCCCAATCTCTCCTTCTGAGTCACCAGCCAGGCCAGTCCTAGATGCAGTCACTCCAAATACATGTTCGATTTAAAAAGAAAAAGGGGATTTTTACCAATTTTAGTCACGAGGTTGTTTAAGTTCACTGTGGTTCTGCTCCTCAGTCTTTCAATCCTTAAGATGCCTGATACCCAAGCGTCAACTCCTGATAAAAATCATCTCAATGCTATGCCGGCGGGAAGAGGATGATGGAGCAACTGCTTTATGGCCTCGTGGGAAAAGGCTTGCTTTAATTTACCAGTAAGAACTGTCTTTGCGGGGTTGGAGTCTGGAGTGCAAGAAAGCTGTGGGCAGCAGTCACCAGGATCTGTCTGGCCTGGGAGAGGACACATCTAATACCTCTGTAGTGGGTGTCCCTTTGCCTGAAACCCTCCTGTCCTTGAGTCCTCCTACGCTTGTTCCTCATGTCACTCATTTAGTTGGTTTTTCGGGTCTCCATTCAACCTCTATGACACCTCTGTTCATTTACTTCAGAGCATGTACCAGCCTCACACATGAATGATGTATTTACTTATTTATGATCTTCCCATTAGACTATTACATCCATCGAGTGCCTGAAAGGCCCCAGGCTTTCTCATATGATGCTTTCTTACTTTAGCTTTCTGCTACTCTGCTCAGCTTCCTTTTCTTGTGTCCCCGCCCCAGCCCCTTCCATGTTTATGGCAGGTGGGTAGGAAGGTATGAGGAAATGGATGGCTGGTGGAGGCGGTGGTCTGTGAAGGTGCGGAGGTGAGTGCTGGTCCACCGGGCCCTTGGTTTTTTATGTATTCATGATAAAGACTGGCCGTTCGTTATAATGCGAACATAATGATGGTCACTGTAGTTTCTTATGGGACTGATGATCGACTTTCTGCCTCCCATCCTGTGTACATTCATACAAAGTACACAAAAGTAGGTTTGAAAAGAAACGCTCAAAAAACCATCCCAGCTCTCTGAGAGCAAGAGCTGCGTTTTGGCGGCAGCGGCTGGAGAAGTGGGAGCAGTGCCTGTGAGTCTTCGTGAAATTTCCCTCATGAAGGGTGCTGAGGTGGTGGGATTTGGTAATGAAAAGTCTCACGGGAACAGGGAGGCTCAACTCCCTCTGCCCCAGGGAAGCCAGGGAAGGCACAGGGAGGCCTAGCAGCCGGAGTCTGCAGCAGACAGGCTCCCCGTACCCACCCATTGCTGGCTTTATTCAAAACATCTTTGAAGAAACGCTTTCCCCACCTGACGCCTGGCCACCACTACCAAAAGACTCACCAAGCCGTACACAAAAACTAAGCACAACAGAGGAATGAAAGCAAAGCGAAGCACAGTAAGGAAGCCAGCTCCTTAAACTCACACACAGTCTGTTGTGTTGGTAGCGCAGCAGGTTTTAATTATAGCTCTGACAGTGCCCTGGTCCCCTGTGGCTCCCAAGATACATAAAGGACACGAGTGTCTAGCAAGGATGATGAGGCAGACAGAAATGACTCACCCAAAAAGCGCTAAGTGGAGAAACAAGTGATGTGCCCAGTGCCTAGCAAGCATTAATTCACCAAATTAAAACACGGAGTGAAAGGAAACTTAGAGCCACAGCAAATTAATTCAAAGTGTCTGACTTCCACTGCATAATGAGAGGGCAACATTTTTAAATTCACATTCTGAGCATGTTGGCCTCGAGGAAAACAGGAACGTCTAAATATCCAGGGCAACGCCATTAAAAATACAGTCCTCACGGGGTCACGAAAGCATACTGACTCCATTATCACTGAACAGCAGGAACCTGAGTGATAAATAGGCAGCCTCTTGCAATCTAGCTGGATGGCACTGCCTCTATAAATGATCTAAGAGGATAGGAAAAACGGCTTACGTCCTGGCTGGTGTGAGTCAGTGGTTATAGCATCGGCCTGTGCACTAAAGGATCATGGGTTCAATTCCAGTCAAGGGCACATACCTGGGTTGCAGGTTCAAGCCGTGGCCCTGGCCTGGGAGCATGTGTGTGGGAGGCAACCAATCGATGTGTGTCTCTCACATTGATGTTTCTCTCTCTCTCTTTCTTTCACTCTGTCTTTCTCCTCATCCCTCCCGCTCTCCCTTCTTCTCTCTCTAAAAATCAATGATAAAATATTCTTGGGTGAGGATGTAAATAAAGAAAGGCTCAGTCTTCCATGAAAAGGGGAAAATCATTACAAAGGCTACAAAATTCCCAATCAAATCTGTAATTTAAAATGTGTACAGAAATCCCAGATTAAAACAAAATAGCCTGGAAAGCAGAAAGTAAAGTTGATCTATTTTAAGAACTGGCACAAGTGAAAAGGATCTGGCAATTCAGAGATGCCAAAGAGAAGCCATAAATGCTTCATTTCAGTGAAAAGGTATTCATGTACGCTGAGTGGCCAGATTATTCTGACCACCCCATCAGTACTTCATTGACACTTCCCAAAATACTGCATATTGAAAACTTTCTAAGTAAATACTCTCAGTGTATTATTATTATTATTATTTGCATAACTAGTTCACTTCATTGTACTGATGGGGTGGTCATACTAATCTGGCCGGTCATAACAATCTGGCCACTGAGTGTATAGGAAAGAAACATCGCATATAGAGGGCTTGGTAGTATCCAAGGTTTCAGGCATCCACCAGGGCCTTGACACGTATCTCCCACAAACACATGGTGGTGGGGACGACTGCATATATTAACCCTGAAGGGTAGAAGTCATCATAACTGGAGAAGAGAGACTTTGCAGACGAGATGACATAGGAGCAAAGCACTGATCCAGGAGAGAAAAGGGAGAGAGATATGCACCAGTCAGAGGAAATGCCATGAGTAAGGGCATGGAAGTACGAAGGTAGAGGCTAGAGATGATGCTAGAAAGTGGGCTGGAACCTTATGAACTTCGATTTAAATGCTCTATGTTAAATGTTTTGCATGTATTATTTTAGGGTTGGTCAGGCCAACAAATCACATAAAAAACTAATTGTACTAAGGCAAATGGGAAATTGAAGTGGTAAAGCAGACACTTAATAAGATGTCACTAAACTTAAAGACAGATTACAGTCATTCCAATGGCTATGGACTGACTGGGGTGCATTTGGTAAAGGGATGCAGGAAATTCCCAACACAGAAGGCAAACATCTCTGTATTTAAAACCTGGGTATACCACTGTTCTCCCCACATACTGCCTCAGGTCTGATCAGTTCATTAAAATTTCTCCTGCTTCCTCCATTCCCAAAGCTTTATATTAGATATTAATAAAGTAACATATTTTGAAAATAGTGATATCTCTATACTGACAGCATGTAATTAGTTTTCACTTAGTGCCTAGTGAAATTCTGTAGTCATGCCTGAATCAAGAGTTCAGGACTAACTAGTTGGAGAGATTATATCGTGACATTCCCCCTGAATAGGCCACCTGGTCTCTGCTAACCTCACACCTCTCTGAATGCATTATAATTCTTTTCTGCTGAGAAAAGTGCAGTAAAAAAAAAAAAAAAGGGCAGGAGATAGCAGAGGAGATGTCAGCTGTCTCTTGCTGGGGGAAAATAAACCAGACTGTGATTCTCATGTGATAAGCGATTGTGGCAGACTGCCAGTTCTCTCTCAGGACTATCCTCTTCTTTTTGAAGAATAGGACTCTGGGCACATGCTGCCCAAAATAAAGACTACACTTCCCAGCCCTCCTTACAACTGAGTGTTGCCATGTGACCAAGTTTGCCAATGGGATGGGAGCAGAAGTGTCCTGCCTATCCTTCCTTCTGCCAGTTGGCTGGAATGTGGACTTGACTGAGGATGGGGAGGGGGGTGGGAGGGGGTGGGGGAAGGGGCCATCATGGACAATGAGGTGGGGAAACAAAATCCAAGAACAAACATCTCTGATAATATGGTTCAGCCAATACTAACCTAAATTTATGCAAAAGAAAAATAAACTTCTGCCTTGTTTCAGAGGAAATAAATCCTAATACAGTAATTCTTTCTTCACTTTCTCAAATCCCAATCTTCGTGCTTGATTCTTTCTAATACTTTAGATCTATTTGCTTTAAATATCACCTCTTAAGAATAGACTTCTCTATTCTTCTCACCTGCCCCACCCTCAGACCTTACTATAAATACACTTTTAGTTTTCCTAGATTGTTCATTCATTGTCGTTATCACAGTTTATGTGTATCTATGTATTTCATTGATTTCTTTATCACTGGCCTTCAGACAAAGACTCTGTTTTTCGTTTCACTTCAGTTTCATTTTCATTGCCATGGGATCATTCCTGCCTAGCACAGAGGAAGCAATAGATATTTATAGACAACAGGACTGAAAAAAATTGGAGGATCTCCCCCACTCTACTAGAAACTCTAACACATCCACAGTAAATACAGAAGGCCTCTGCATCTTCACTGGCTTAACAAAAACCATGGGGGGGGGGAGTTTTAAAAACACTTAGAGTTATTCTCAAATATATTCAAGAGGTATGGCACTTGGAAATGGTGGTGCATAAAAAAAAAAAAGAATAGATAATGTGAAAATACCTTTATCTCAAAAAGTAATGCATACACTACTTAAAGGAAAACCACATTTCTAAGTTTTCAATATTTTCTTCTTACTTTTTCATATATTATTATTATCTGTTTAATGCAGTCACACTAAGGGGTAGAGAAGCTTTGGGGGGGAAAACAGTATGAATTTTATCAATGTTTATACAAATTAGAAAAAACTATCTTCAATTTTTGGAGCTGGAAGAGGGAGGGCTGTTGGGGAACCATTTTCTTAGCAAAACCACCTATTTTAGATACTTCTGCATTAACCAAAGAAGTAATATGTTTGTAATCATGACAGATCAACCTCTAACAATTGCACATTCAAAATCAAACATTTTTCATCTAACACTGGATTGTTCCTTAATACTAGAGATTGCTGCAAATCTTTAACGTGTCTCAACAGACTTAGCTTTAGACTAAGAAGGGATTTCTCCTTGTTATGAGAAGGCAAGACAATTTAGTAATTTTTCACCCTCAAATTTCGCTAATGATCATTCCTCCCCTAAGACAATCTAGAAGACAAAATGCCCAGAGTTAAGGGGCCGAAATATGAGACTTTGCCATTAAAATATTGTGGAGAAGGATGTAGAAACAGTCCTTCCATTTGGCCTGTTTCTTACTCCCAGACCAAGGCATGGACTGCAAAGCTGGTATATAATTTAAAACCACTCTCTCCTCTCCACTGTAAGACCAGAGTTGTACATGGACACCCTAAAGCAAAATATGAAAACATGTCAATAGTAAAAGACATTTTCTTTCCCTTCCCTAATTTATAATCTCAATATCTCCCTTCCTCTCCCTCCTGCTTCCTCTCCTCACCTCCCTCCCTCCCCCTTCCCCTCCCCCTCCCCCTCCCCCTCCCCTTCCCTCTTCCTCTCCCTCTCTCTTGAGCCAGCGCTTGCCCACACACATACACACCCATCAGCTAATTGGGTGGGAAAATTACTTTGATCCTTTCTTCATATTTGAATCTAGCTAATAGAACTAGTAAATAAATACAATGTTATAATGTCCTGGGAGGGTACAGAAAACACACAGGACTTCAAGTCACTCTAGCTTTGCCCTTTGTTAGTCTGTGATGTAACTTTTCTATTCAATCAACTTTAAAATGTCTTTCAGATAGAGTAAGAAGGCAATATAACCCACTGTTTAAGAACACAGGCTTGACCTCAGGCTGAATTACAGTTCAAGTACTGGCTCCATCATTTAACTAGGTGTGTGATCTGAGTATGAATGTCAAGTACTTAGCAGAGTTTCTGATGCATAATAAATACTAAATATTCAGCTCCTGTCATTTCTCCTTTGGAAACTATAAAGCCTTCCACCAATATTCATTTCTATTAGCCAAAGATGCACATAAAATAAGATTTCTAATAATAGAACATTCATCAAGTGCTTTCTCAGTATCCCGTATCATATCTTGCCTTATCTACAAAGCTGGCCTGCCCTTCCCAGATAGCATGCTCTCATCTCTGAAATGCTTGCAGAGGCAGAAGG
The DNA here is from genome assembly GCA_004026665.1 of Murina feae. NCBI lineage: Eukaryota > Metazoa > Chordata > Mammalia > Chiroptera > Vespertilionidae > Murina > Murina feae. Next base: position 5,713 of record PVJC01040928.1, on the reverse strand, counting down.
CCAGCCTTAATTCCCTGTAGCTTTTGAAGACTAAGCCAGCTCTATCAATTAATAACCTCACCAAAGGTTATCCATCTCAAAGAAAGGGGAAAAAGTCCCAACGGATCTACTATCTGACCCAGCAATTCCACTTTTGAGTATTTACCCAAAGATAATGAAAACACTAATTTGAAAAGATCTGTGCACTCCTGTGATTAGTTTGCACAGTGACAGATGAGTACTAGGATTAGTGGGGAGATCACCTTGCAGGGTATAAAAATGTCTAATCACTATGTTGTACACCTGAAACTAAGATAACTAACATAGTATTGTGTACCAGCTATAGTTAAATAAAAAATACATTTTTCCCAATTCTAATGTTGAACTAGTTAAAAATAATAGAATGCAACAAAAGCCCTTATCTTTCTAGGCCTTTTGGAAATCTACTTGTAAAGAATGGCAGCCCAGATTGTTGTTGTTTTTTCTGACAATGTCTGGTTTCTTTCCTGACATTAATTACAAGTACCACGGTCTATTGTGGTGTCATTAAAAAGTTCGTTAAGATGGCTTTCCAAGATTTCCAGTAGAGTTAACATGTGTCAACTCCTGTACTTGGCAAAGTTAGCAGAAGGCACTGCTGGGCTGTTATTTTTTTAAAGCAAGTATAGGTTTTCAAAACAGGTGTTACTGTGGACCATGAAACATCCTACTTCTCCACAGCTCATAAAAAAAAGGTACATTCTCATTAATTTTTAATACATATGTCTGTACTCTACAAAAAGCTATATGCCTGGGAGAATTTCCAGATAATATGAAATCTGTGAGGTGTGTCTATCAGTATGACACCAGAGCTCAGCCTCCAGTACTCTGAGACTTAATAGTAGATGAAGGACTCAGCAGACTAGACTTGGAAGTAGTAAAAGCAATTAACACAGTAGCTGGCCTTGCTTCTCCCCTAGTAGTGGCCAAGGAGGTAGTAGAGAAGTAAAACAAATCTAGAGGTGGTTATTCTTCATTTCCTATGATTGCACATCTGACAAACACATGTCAAAGGACAGGAAAAACCTGTATATTCCAGAAGCAAAGAGAGTTAAAGACAAGTAAGCTCCTCAAGGCCATCCAGCTCAGCGATTCCCAATGTTTACTGTGTACAGGACTATTCTTAGACCTACCACTAAGATTCTGACTCTTCAGAATCTTTCTAGATAAAAAAGATTTTTACCTAGTAGCAGTAGGTAAAAGTAGGAAGAATAGTGGCAATACTTAACACTTTGAAAGCACTTGCTTTATCCCAGATACTGTGCTGAGTTCTTTACAAATATCACTCTACTTAATCCTCACAACAATCCTATTGGGTAGGCGCTACTATTACCCCCATTTTACAAATGGGAAGATCAAGCCAGAGTGGTTAAGGAATCTGTCCAAAAAAATGAATATGCTAGGAAATGAATAAGGATTCAAACCCAGATAGGCTGGCTTTGGAGTCTGAGCTCTTCATTAACCACTACACTAAACTACCCACCAACAGGGTTAGGGTGAGTCCCAGGGCATTAAGAAAATGCCATGACTGAAACCAAGCTTTTCTTTTCTAAGTAGAGAAACTGAAGCCCAGAGAAGTGAATCTCATATTCAAGATGGAAATCCCTCAGTGCACTTCCAGGAAGAAATCAACCATTCTATGACACCAGCTATTCTCCAACATTCCTCTAGGGAGAAAATGGGCAGAGACGTTATTGAAAGCCAGTCTGTGGTTCCAGCTGTTAGTCTGACCAAGGCACTCTTCTGGGAAATATTTCCATCCTTTCCTGCCCAATTCACTCCTCACTCCCAGGATATGACATACTGCAGAGTCAATGTAAGGGGCTCCCAATCATGGTGATCTTCAAGGAAGTGAAGGAAGTGAAAGGGGAGGGAGAGATGTCACACACACCTCACATGTCCCCCCTCCCCCCGCAACAGAGATGGTACTAGAATGTGAGAGATTAAGGTCACATAATTTGAGTGTGGAAAAAAAGATGTGACTCTGATATGGTTCCAAATTATGGTCTTCTTCTTCCCATAAACCGACTATTCTAAGACCTTAGTGAATGTTGAAACAGCATTAGAGCTCTGCTTTATTTTAACATAGACAGGTAGGCAGGATACCCAGAATGACTGGATCTGTCCCAAGTTAGAACTACTCACATACATGCTCTCAAAAAGTGATAAATACATTTTCTAATATGCATTTTGACATGCATGTGTGGGCCAAAAAACTTACAGATGTATTGAAATCATACCTTTTCACTTAGTTGTCCTTTCTGTTCAATAATCAATGTTGCTCTGGGGGATCATAAGCAAGGATAATAACCATATATTATTCCAAGCAAAAGGTGAGCTAGCATGACCAATATGCAGAGGTATTCCCCAGAAAACAGTAAGAGCTGGGGGGCTGGGGGGAGTCAGAGTTTGTTCCTGTGCCAGTGACTCCGACTGGTAGCCACATCACACCAACCTTCATCACTTCCACCTGCAGGTCTTCATGGAGGGATGGCGTCACTTTCACAGCGTTCAGGATCTGACTGAGAAGCTGCTTCTCTTCCGAGTCTGTTTCCATGGATACAAACCTCTCCTCTGACAGAAGCTTCTGTAAAGAGGCACAAGGTAGTGATCACAGATAGGCTCTCCCCTGCTGCCTTCCTCTGCTGCAGCTTAGTACGTACGGAGGGTAATTCTTCTTTGGAGGCATGAAGCTGGAGTCCATTAAGAAAGAACTCCTGCTCCAGATGCCATTGCAAAGAAAACAACACATCAAACCTTTGGTAAGGTTTTTGGGCAAAGTCTTCTTCCTGCTATTAGATAAATCATTCTCTCTTTTACCAAGGGAAATTCTAACATGGTGGGCACAAAAGGTATTTGGGTGATGGGGGTGGAGCTTGCATGTGCCAAGGGAAGTCAACCCACACAACAGGGGGGCACACACACTCTCTTTCTAATGGAGCTTGGTCATAGGAAAGGAGCCCCGCAGACAACAAGTTCCTTCTCTCAGATGTTTACTTTTTCACTTACAACTGTGAACTACCATTTATCCAGGAATTTCTCATGAATCTACAAATCTCAGTGTATTTTCATTCGAAAATGAATCCTGTAAAAACCTAAACAAAAAGGCATTCACTTTCACCCAGTTTCCAGGAGCCATGATGCTCCACAGGGCAGCCCTTTTTTCTTTCAGGACAACTCCTGCTTTTCATGAAATTCTTTCTTAGATGGTACCCAAACCCGACGGCCTACAGCTTCTGCTCACTTATCCTTCCCCGGATTCACATGGATTAGGCTTCTGAAGTATCTGCAATCAGCTGTGCCGCCCACTTAAGTCTCTTCTCCTTCATACTAACCCTCCTCTGGCACCTTCAATGGGATAGTTTCACAGGTGGCCTCAGGCTTAACGCATGGCCTCCAGCATGAATGCAGGACCTCATGAGTGGTCTGACATGAAAGAGTAGTGCACCCTGAGGTAAACTGTGGACTGTGGGGGAATATGGTGTATCAATGGAGGCTCCTCCTTGGTTAAAAAAAAAAAAAAAAAGAGCCCTGACCGGTTTGGCTCAGTGGATAGAGCGTCAGCCTGCGGACTGAAAGGTCCCAGGTTCAATTCCGGTCAAGGGCATGTACCTTGGTTGCGGGTACATCCCCACATGGGGGTGTGCAGGAGGCAGCTGATCGATGTTTCTCTCTCATCGATGTTTCTGACTCTCTATCCTTCTCACTTCCTCTCTGTACAAAAAAAATCAATAAAATATATTTTGGGGAAAAAATTAAAAAAAAAAAAGAATCATGAGCCATTTTGGTGAGTGATGTTGACAATGGGGAGGCTATGCATGTGTGGGACAGAGGTACATGGGAATTCCCTGAAACTTCTTCGACATTTTATTGTAAATCAAAAACTGCTCTAAAATAATAAAGCCTTTTAAAAATAAAAAGATAGCAGAGGAAAATAAGGGAAAGAAATGAAGTCTTTGGTGGCACCGCTGAGCTGGTGCACCAAACCTAAAACGGCCCATCTCTAGAATTCTAGTTATGTAAAATAATTAAATGTGTTTATTGCCTAAACAAACAAATGGCAATTCACAGCTTTCATCATATTTTCAGATCAAATTAGCTGTATATGACGGTATATTCTGTGCTGACTCACACTTGTGAATGAGAACCCCTAATTCTCACTCGCAAGGATTGAAAGTCAGCTGTTCTCCCCCATTCTGTCCTGGGGCCGTGCGTCTGTGAGACCCGGTTAAGAACTTTCTGTTAATCCCTGTTCTAGCTGTCCTTAGCCAGTTCAGTGGCTTCTGATTGTCCAGAGCAATAGCTCTCTTTTAGCTGAATGCCATGCAAATCAGAACAAGGATGGTGACCCTTCTTCTTAGAACTCTCTGACATTTTTGCCTGTATTCTCTCAAAAGAGGTTTTTCATTTTTATCTAGTATATGCAGGGCAACCCAGAGTTAAAGTTAATATACGAACCTCTTATTAACTACAGTGATAAAGACTGGGAATCCCCAAAATATTGCCTGAAGTTAATCGGAGGTAACAAGGAATGGTGAGAGAAAGCTCATTGCCCACAGGTCACTGATGTTGTCATAATTAAGTAAACCCCTGAAATCACAGTCCCCTAACTTCGAATGTTGAATGATCAAGAGAATAGTAACTAAATGGAAAATCTATACAATACTTGAGAAAAAGGAACAGCAGTGGCAGTTTAAAACAACTTTCCATTCGTTTTTATGGTTGGCCCAATTACCTGGGAGAAGAGCAAAGTTTTTAATAATATTATGGGTGATGTTTAAAAATATCTAATGCCATTATATAATAAACATACTTTATCTATTCCAGTGGGAGGGGGGAGTAGGAACAGGTATTAGAGACTTCTTTGAACTTAGAGAGCTAACAATGAAATTGTACATATGGATGTGAAAAGACGTCCTATAAATGCTGCTGATCCATGGCTCTGCTGAATAAACCCCCGCAGGTTTGAACTTCACAGTGCTTGTCACTTAGAAACCAAACCACTTAAAAAGTCAGTGCATTTATATAGCCATCTCTCTTGCACTGTTGCAATGGCTCTATTATGTAATGTGTAAAACACAAATGAACAAATGTTCAGCGAAGGAAATATTCTCAAACGATCTAACTTTCCCTATTAGACCAAATTTATTTTTTCTTCTCAATCTTACTCTGAAAACCAAACACATTATCCCACTTGCCAACCTAACTGTAGAGTAGGAAACAAAACAAAATGTGTCATGTTTACCATCAATTTTCATCCACAGAACCACAGACACTGAGTGTATACAAGATTTGAGTTGATATGGAACCTGGGGTGTCTCTCTTGGGATCCCTTATCCTCCTAAAAGTTGATCATCACACAAAAGATTTCACTTTTAGCCCTTCTCAGTTTTACTCAGTGGTTAGAGTGTCAGCCTGCAGACTGAATGGTTGTAGGTTCAATTCTGGTCAAAGGCATGTACATTGGTTGCAGGCTCGATCCCCAACCCTAGTTGGGGTGTGTGTGGGAAGTAACCAATTGATGTGTCCTCTCGCATTGATGTTTCTCTCTTTCTGCTGCTCCCCCTCCCTTCTACTCTCTCTCTAAAAAAAAAAAAATAACAAAAAAAATCAATGAAAAACGTATCCTCGAGAAACAAGATGGCGGCATAGGGTAGACACCGTATATGCAGCTGTGAACAACTATTTCAGAAAA
>PVJC01040927.1:0-15594 GCA_004026665.1 Murina feae | reverse complement strand
TGATGTTGGTGCGCTTGAAGTTGTCCCAGAGACTCCTTACACTATCTTCATACTTTTTGATCCTTTTTCTTTTTTCTTCTTTTCTTTTTTCTTTTTGCTTGTCCCACTGGGTGGGTTTTGCTTCTTCATATTTCATATCTTTGATTTGCTTCTTGCGATCCTCTTGTCTGCTGTTGGATGTCTGTATAATATTCTTTATTTCAGTCAGTGTATGCTTAATTTCTAGTTGGTCCTTTATCATATCCTTGAGGATCTCATTAGATTCATTGAGGATCTCACTAAATTTATTGTCAGTCTCTAGAAATTTCTTGAAAAACCTAATAACCGTGGTTTTGAACTCTATATCCTGTCGTTTTCTTTTCTCCATTTCTGTCATTTGTGATTTGTTTCTTTGTCTCCGCATTTTGGCTGCTTCCCTTTCTGAGTTAGTTGATCACTGCGAGGGATTAACCTCTAAGCCACTTGGTTATAAGAGTCAGCTGTGTCTACAGTGGGAGAACTTCTGTGCTGGAGACACCCTTATGGGGCAAGAGTTGTTTCAGTGGGGCTTTTATGCTCACTGCATCTGCCCCAAATGTGTTCCTTGTGGATCTGTTTTGTTTAGGTTAGTCCCACTCTGGCCACTGGGTGAGGCTGGCTCCTGTATCTTTAAGGAGGTGTTGATTAAGCCTTTGCCTTAGGCTACTCAGTCTTTTATATGCAAAAGCCTCTGACACAGCTTGGGAGGGGCGGAGCCTCGGGGAGTTTGCAGGGCAGGGCGGAGCAAATAGCTACGGCGCTTCTCAGCCCTGCCCTGAGAGACACCAGGTCTCTGTGTCCCACAATAATTGCTGCAAGCAACGCTGAGAGAAACCTGCTTTGGATTTCCTCCTGGTGCCAGTCAGTTCCCCTTCTCCGGGTGTCTGGGTCCTCAGAAACTCTCCTGGAACTGGAGTTCAGAGCCGCTGGGAGCTTGTGGCTCTCTCCATTTTGGAAAAGAACCGCATCCTCCGGCGCCAGCCCTCTCCCCGAGCACCGTGCACACACCTCCGTACCTTTGTACTTTGCTTCCGCCGCTCCTCTAAGTCTCAGACTCTTTTCTAGTTGTAGGATTTTCACTCAGCCAGCCTTCCTGTGGGTGAGAGTGGTGTCCATGTGTTCTTTTCGTGGTTTTTCTGAAATAGTTGTTCACGGCTGCACTTACGGTGTTTACCTTATGCCGCCATCTTGCTGTCTCTCTTGTCTCTAATCTTGACCTTGGCAACCAAATAACCCAGGTTGTTACAATTATGTGTAAAAACTTTTTAACTTCCTAATTCTCAGCTTTAAGCCAAAAAAAAGGCCGCCAGAGGTTGAATTATTAATAATGAAGGTAATTATATAGCAATTGATATTTATGATGTCCTAACCTTTTGAATCACAAAAATTTGAGTACTATCTGATAAAATTTTACTTATAATTTACTTTTATTCTTTGAAAGTGCATAATGTATAAAATAAAATTTCCAGAGCATACAGTTAAATAGAATTGCACTCAGAAAAATTAGTCAAAGAGAATTTATTATAGTTTGGAAAATATTTTGATATGCATATCTTGCAATAAGATTTTTAAATATTTCAATATTTTGTAGATGTGAAATACATTGGATCAAACAGATACAAATGTTTTTAATAAGTAGCTTTCTATATGTGTGGCACACACTTATATGCTTGAATCTAAGTTCTTTGGCAGTTGGACACATTTCAGACAAACCTACACACACACACACACACACACACAGAGGGAGAAAGAGAGAGAAAGAGGATGCATGTATATGTATAAATACATATGTATATGTGTATGTATATTCTGAACATTAAAATACTGTCTTTGCAAAAAATGAAAGGAATTAAACTTGCAAAAATAAACTGCTTATCAAATTCCACTTTAAAATCGAAGTTTACCCTTTTGCAAATTGGTGTTCTTTCCTCTGCTCTAAGATCCCCCATCCATGGTAAGTGTGAAGCCATTTGAAATCAATATAAATTCTTTTCACAGTAGAAACTATTTCAGACACTTGTTTTTATGTAAAAGTATTACATATTTTATTTAAAATAGATAATGTTCAGGAGGTACAGATCAAATGCATTTTTCTTCATATCCTTTTGACATCTAGTAAGCTTCTTTATTTGTGGTAGCACTCAATTAACTTGTTAAGTGAATGTACTTATCTAAAGTGGTTATATCACTATGCATTAAACTATTAACTACCAACTACTTTCAAACTATGAATTATGAAGTATAATTGTGAATTAAATTCTAAATTCATTTGCATCATTGTGCTTAGGTGTTTTTAGTATACGTGAATGTCTCTATTGAAGTGTTATTAAATTATGTGTGAGTATTTCCTGAAACCTATGTATATTATCAGTACAATAGAAAAATAGATTGGCTCTAGGAAGTTGCCGACATCTTACTTTTTATTTTGCAGAATGGTTTCACCCCGTTGTACATGGCAGCCCAGGAAAACCACCTGGAAGTTGTCAAGTTTCTTCTTGACAATGGTGCCAGCCAGAGCCTAGCCACAGAGGTAAGACACATGGTTCTTTCTGTGGGGAAGTTTGCGTGTTTATAGGGCATTTTATAACCCAGGAGTTTTAACATTTAACATTTATCTCACTGGCATTTTAATTGCAATTGTATATTAGTGTGTGGGTTCATACATTGTTATGAAATACATTAGAAAGTCTCTCTTTAATTTTAAAGAATTTTCCATTGCATAGATACCCTTTCTGCTCTTAAATGCCTACTCCTACCCTATAACTGAGTTATTGCTTTTAATATTTGCCTATTGCTTGTGAACACTTTTCTGTTTTTTATCATTTTGTTTCAAAGACAACCACTGGTTTGAAATATTTTTGTGGTAGAACCTAAGTTCTAAATCAGTTTTTTTATTTCCAAGTTTAATTTAGCATAATAATATTTGAGTGTATAAATTTCTAAAGTCACATAATCGGATTCAATTCATACTTTCAAACAACACTGTTACACATTTATAAGTAATAAATAAAATTGGTATTTTTTTAATCTTTGCGGTCCTGAATAGAAGAGTAAGTTTCAAATAAAAAGTTATTTAAGTTATTGGTTCTATCGTAATAATACATTTCATTTTAAAACTAATTTGGATGGACGATTGCAATGCCTTATGAAATGTGTCACACAAATCTCTTGCTAACAATGAAGGCACCACACTTGGGTTTTCCGTATTTTTAACAAAATAATTAATTAGGACAGATGGCGCAGGCTTATCTCTGTCATAATACCACTGCCTTTATTTGCATTCAGATGTGCTTCCTGAAAGGCACAGGAAAGCTAGGAACAAAGGACTCACAGATAACCCCACCCAGCTTTCGCGATCATGCCTTCTGGAGAAAGCACTAAATAAAAGAAGAGGCAGTTCATGCGTTCACACAAAAAGAAGTACAAATGGCCACAACTTTTTGAAAATATCCTACCCTCACTCATAGTCAAAGAAATATGAATTTATTAATCGGATAGAGAATGAGGTCTATTCTTATACCCATGAGTTGAGGGGAAAATGTGAGGTTGAAGAAACTGAAACTTTGCTACAGTCTTGGCAAAGGTGATAGTGTGCTACACCACTTTGCAGAACATTTAGTGGTAACTATTAAAAATTAATATTTCACACATTTTAATTCAGCAATTCCACTTCTAAGAATTTATTTTACAGGTAAGTTAGGGGATAATGCAAAAACTCTAAAGAGGAAGATCAAAATAATAACACATTTTTTAAAACTGGAGAGAACCTAAATGTGCACCAATTAGGAAACTTATTTAACATGGCTATAATTCACAAGAAAATACTATTCAGCATTATTTAAAATGAGACAAGACCATATATATATATATATGAAAATGTCCTTAGTGTAACATTACTAGTGGTTGATTCTGCGAATTAGGATGGTGCCTTACTTTTCATTTTACACCCTTCAGTTCTATTGAGGACTGTTATCATGAGAATGGGTTTTTTAATATTATTCTTAACTCTAGTTAAGAAATAACTACTGAGTTGGAAGCAAAGAACAAACATTTGCTAGATGTAGGGCTCGTGCCTGTACAACCCCTCCAGGCCACAGGCAGGCTCTGCCAGGTTGTGTATGGAGAATGGGACGGGAGCAGACACTGTGGGATAAGAGACAATTGGATGGAAACTCTAAGTGATATAAGTACCCCAATGAGAGTGATTCCACAGTACTTTCTTGTTTGTGAAGGATGGGTCATATTCTTTTCTGACTGCGAAGTACAGATCAGTAAGTATCTCTCTTAGAAGCAAGCATTAAGTCCAACTTCCTGCTCATAGATCTGAATTACCTTGTAAATCCTCAATAGCTCACTTAATTCTCTGGCTTTAAAAAAAAAAAAAAAAAAGCTTTCAAGATCCAAAAAGAGGCACTACAACTAACTTAAAGAAAAATAGTACCTGAGATTCTCAAACCACTAATTCCATCTTTTGGTAAAGGATATATTTTAAAACGTGTTTACTTTATATTAACTTAATTTCATGTTAGCTTTTTCAGTAGTTCTAAAAATGCAGTAAGTAAATGTTCTAAAAACAAGTCACATTTATGTCTTCCTGGGGGTTGCTGGTGCCTCGCTACATAAACAGCAGCTGTCTGATTATCTAGCGATGTTTGAACCTTTGAACTTTTTGTCTTCTTTTGAATTATTGGTATTAGAGTTAAAAAAAAAAAAAAAAAACAGCAAGAAATAAGGCGCTTTAGTCACAAAATGTTCCGAGTGCGATATTCCTCTCTTATTAGCAATAATATTGGTGTCATTTTACAGAAGTCTGCATTTATAGAACAAACAGGAGGGGGCAAATAAAGCATTGTTTAGGTAGCAAAGTTTTAACAGAATTAATTCATTAAATGACATGATATTGCCGTTTCTTCTATATATTTTTTTTTTTCACATGCACCTTGCATTTATGGATCGGGTCTTTGGCATGGCTGTGATTTGTAAACTATTTCTGTGTTATTGGGTAGTGCATATCATATCTGTCCCATATATATCTTCCTTCTTTTTTTTACTTTTTTATTATTTACTTTTTTGTTAATCCTCACCCGAGTATATTTTTCCATTGATTTTTAGAGGGAGTGGAAGGAAAGAAGAGAGAGAGAGACATTGACTGGTTGCCTCTCACATTTGCCCTGACCTGGGGCCAGGAATTGAGCCTACACTGAGGTACATGCCCTGGACTGGAATCGAACCTGGCAGCCTTCAGTCCGCAAACCGACACTCTATCTACTGAGCCAAACTGGCTAGGGCTCTTCCTTCATAATAAAAAGAAGAAAATCTTTCGCATACTTACAACTGTCGACCTACTTTTTCCCCACCCTGTGTTTGTTCATTTATTCCACTAATAACTACTCAGCACAGTGCCAGACACTCCACAAGGCAGTGAAGGTTCTCGTGGCGCTTCTCTCACATTTCCTCTGGGCCTGTATTTTTCTCTTCAGAATAACTGCAGAGAGCAAACCAAACTATTTAAACTTGTTTTGGAAACAGAATCTGCAGCTGCGAATTTGAGCAATTAACCCCTGAGAGCTGGTATCTCTGTGTCTGTCTTTAATTGTCTTACGCAGGCAGCACATTCTTAGTGGTGGTGCTAAGCACCTCAGTTGCAATTTATTTTTTTGTGCAAAGTTCTTTTCTTTATGCCCAGGTCTTGTGGATTTAAAAATTTATTTCGCCCTGGCCAGTTTTGCTCAGTGGATAGAGCATCAGCCTGTGGACTGAAAGGTGCCAGGTTCGATTCTGGTCAAGGGCATGTACCTTGGTTGCGGGCACATCCCCAGTGGGAGGTGCACAGGAGGCAGCTGATCGATGTTTCTCTCTCATCAATGTTTCTAACTTTCTGTCCCTCTCCCTTCCTCTCTATAGAGGATCAATAAAAAAAAAATTTTTAAAAATTAAAAATTAAAAAAATAAAAATTTATGTCAGTGGAAATGTAACCATTTAGTTTTGATTTGGAAGAGAAGTGGGTTTGGCTCAGTGAATAGAGCATCAGCCCTTGGACTAAAGAGTCCTGGGCATATACTTCGTACCTTGGTTGCAGTCTTATTTGGAAGGCAACCAATGCTTGTGTCTCTCTCACATTCATGCTTCTCTCTATCTTTCTTCCTCCCTTCCACTTTCTCTAAAAATCAATGGGAAAATACCCTCGGGTGAGGATTAACAAAATAAAAATTTAAAAATGTATTTTTATTTTTATTGCAGAAGTAATCCTATATAATAAAGAGGTAATATGCAAACTGACCATCACTCCAACACATAAGATGGCCACCCCCATGTGGACACAAGATGGCCAACAGGGGAGGGCAGTTGTGGGCGATCAGGCCAGCAGGGAAGAGCAGTTAGGGGCTACCAGGCTGGCAGGGGAGGGCAGTTAGGGGTGATCAGGCTGGCAGGGGAGGGCAGTTGGGGGTGATTGGGCCAGCAGGAGAGCAGTTAGGCATCAATCAGGCTGGCAGGGGAGTGGTTAGGGGGTGATCAGGCAGGCAAGCAGTTGGGAGCCAGCAGTCGTGGATTGTGAGAGGGATGTCTGACTGCCCATTTCTCGAGGGGTCCCAGATTGAAGAGGATGCAGACTGGGATGAGGGACACAACCCCCCACTCCCCCATGCATGAATTTTGTGCACTGGGTCTCTAGTATAATACCTAAATGAGAGAGTACAGTGAAAAGCAAAAAGAAGAAAAGGCCACTGCCAATTTTCCCTAGGGATAACATTTTGTTTATTCTTCCAGATTTTTTATACATGTACACAATACACAGTTACTTTATAAAAATGAGATCATATATTTACCTATAGTTGACTTTTCCCATAACATTAAATGACATTCTGAACTTCCTGTTCTTACATGTAAACCAGTGATACCGTTTTGGTGACATCTCGGTTGCTGTCTTTCTCTTTTATCTTACTTATAGCTGCCTGGAACATTGTTCTGGTTACATTAATCCTCGTCCCTTTCCTCTTTCGGGTCCACTTGGAAAAGTTGAAAGGAGCAGGTGTGATTTCAGCCAGATCTAGAAGCCTGAGAGTCGATATAATTCTTACATGCAGAATGAAGAGGAGGACATTTCAGGGGCCGTGGGGAATTAGCATGAGTTTGGATACCAGGGTGGGATTGGTCTGCAAGTCCACAGTCAGCAAGGAGACTGGATGAGAGGATTTCAGTGCTTTCGGGCCAGTATTTTTCCACGTCCTTGAGTATAATCGTGGTGATTTACATTCAGTCAAATAAATGGTAGGAGGTCTTACCTGTTTTCCAGAAAGGAAAAGAATGAGGAAAGGGGTCTTTTTGAAAGACCACGACACTAGTATGCAAGTGACTAGGTTTTCTCTTTCTCCCTTACAAATGTTTTTGTATTACAGTGGCCCTTAATTTGTGCCACAAGGACTACAGAATAAAACATCATGACCCAATTAAAGTAGTAAGTCACTTAATTGCCAATTCTCTGGTAAATATAGTTTTTAAATATTTTCTTGAGTTGTGTGGTAATGAAAGCATTTCAGAGTAAAATTTGTGAGCCAATCTCAGGACTTTCTTCTGTGATATTTATTCTATAGTCAACAATACCACATCATCCACAAATAAATTAACCACAGAGAAATCTGTAACTGTCTCCTATTTGTCAAGTCCCAGAGCGATACAAAATGTACCAATATGTGTGTGGGAATTTATTCTAGGCATATTTTGCATGGTCCCTGTGTCATCTTCTCTTTTTATTCAGAGAAGCCAAGAGTCTTTTATGTAGACCTTTCTTAAGGCAGCAATGATTTCATTTAATTCAATTAATTCATTAATTCATACATCCTGATTAAAAATCAGGTGTATTATAGGCAGTAAGGGACAGGCATATTCCCCAATTTTAAAATATCAGTGGAACTCAGCAATTCCACTTCTGGGAATATATCGTAAGAATCCTGAAACATCAATTTGAAAGAATATATGCACCCCTATGTTCATAGCAGCATTATTTGCAATAACCAAGATCTGGAGACAACCCAAATGCCCATCAGTAGATAAGTGGGTAAGAAATGTGTGGAACATTTACATAATGGAATATTACTCGGCAGTGAAATAGCCAGTCAGAGAAAGACAAATATCATATGATCTCACTTATATGTAGAATCTAATGAACCAAATAAACTGATAAACAAAATAGAAACAGAAGCATAGATACCAGTACATGAAACTGTCTGACAGCTATCAGAGGAGAGGGAAGACAGGGGATTGGATTAAAGAAGGTGAAGGGATTAGCCAAAGAACAAATAAGCATAACCCATGGACACAGACAACAGTGTGGTGATGGCCTGAGACAAGAGGGGGTAGGGACTGGGGGTGGAGGTGGGCAAAGTGGAGGGAAATGGGAACATCTGTAATAGTGCAATCAATAAAAATAAAAGGGGGCGGGGATCAGTGGAGATTTTTATAGCTTACTTAAATTAGTTCCTTTGAAAAATGTGCCTGGATTTACCCTGAAATGTTAATTGTTTCCACTGAGATTATATTATGGGTATTGAAATATGGCTTTTTAAAATTCTTTTTAAATTTTGAAAATTTACTAAATTAATGCACATCACTTTTTAACAGAAAGAAAACCTCATAAAGTTACTGAAAGTTTCTTATTTTATCCTTTGATATATGTATATTTGAAAATGTCTTTTCACATATACAGGGATGAGCAAAAGTAGGTTTATAGTTGGAATACAAACAAATAATTTATAAATAACAACACAAGAAAAAAAGTCTGTGTTTCACATACAACTATAAACCTACTTTTGCCAACCCCTATGTGTTTACTCGCATGTTAGCTTTCATAACCCTAAACAAAAATTGACCCTTGGTCACTTGCTCGCCTTCTTATTTGTTAATGGAAAAGGAAATGTGCATGGGAACCAACCTTGACCCGTCCGTTTGTCTACAGGATGGCTTCACGCCGTTGGCAGTGGCTTTGCAACAAGGTCACGATCAAGTAGTGTCCCTCCTGCTGGAAAATGACACAAAAGGGAAAGTGCGGCTTCCGGCTCTTCATATCGCCGCACGAAAGGATGACACAAAAGCTGCCGCCCTGCTGCTGCAGAATGACCACAACGCAGACGTGGAGTCCAAGGTGAGGCGCCGGGGGACTCCTCTCCTGCAGCCATCCTGCGTAGGCGCCCCGACCTTCAGATGCTTGGCCTCCCTTTGGGCTGCTGCCAAACTTGCAACTCCACTGGGAGGAATAAAAGCACGTGTCCACGTCAGCCAGTGGAAGCACCTTCCCCTCATCCCTTAGCGCTAGGAAGTCACCCTGGATGCTGCCCTATGCATGCTAACGGGGAAGGCCCCCTCAAAATCGATGCACACGCACCTGCTCGTTTCCTCCCTTGTCATAGATTTGGAATGTATTTAACTCATCAGCGCAGACATCAGAATGAAAAGTTATAAAATGCTAACAACAGCGTGTGCAAATCATCCTTCGGTTGATGGCTAAGATGGCAGGGGACACACTGAGTGATGGCCATCAGCAGCCAGCAGCCAGGCCAGGAGTTCCCATTGTCCTGACAAGTATTCCTAGAGAGTCTTGGAAGGAAAGGTGGCATTTGGAGTAGGCCACTGTGTAGCCTTCCTTCAGTCCAGCTTTCTTTCTGTGCCTTTTGTGCTTCCATCGTAGCTTTCATCCTCATTCCTTAGCTGCCGTGAGCTTTCTGCCGTCCCCGTCACCGACAGCGAACTAACCGTTCATTTTTTCCTCCTCTTTGCTTCCCAATGTGTTACCCTAGATGGTGGTGAATAGAACAACAGAGGTACATATCTATATACATGTACATAGAATCTGTATCTGCATCATCGTTTTCCCACCCCTTAGTGCTGCGGCCTCATTTCTTTTTCCCTTCTTCTTTGCATTGCCTTCAGTAGGCTAGATTCCTGCTTTCTACCCCTGCCCCCAAAGTAGCATGTGCTAGAGAAGATAGTAGTTTGATTACCAGGGCTTTCTGCAGCTGAACCCGGTGTTTGAAAGGAAGAATGAGGAATCCTTCAATCTTAAGGGGATTACCATAGAGGTGTGTGAGATGAAGCGTTTCCAACACTTGAGATGCTTACCAGCTCTACCCGAAGCTGCAGACAACCCTGCCATTCTCTCCTCTAGGCTTGATTCTGTAGAGTTCTGCATGACACTTATCCTCAGTGGTGTCAGCAAAATGAAAGTGACCTCAGAATGGTACCACTATGACCCACCCTTCCACAAGAGTCAATAAGCTAGCTAGCATGGCTGCGAAGCTTGCTAACAACTTAGAAATGCATCTAGTTCCTATAAGGTTTCAATCTTTGGGGACTAAGTGAATCGCTGCATGTTTTAGCATTTTATTTTATTTTTTTGGTAAGGAAGTAAAATGACCTTGGTAGGAGTAACCCAGAAAGATGTGTTCTCGAATAGGCCTTTGCTAATAAAGAGACCAACTGGTGGATTCTTTCTAGAATGCAGTCACCCACTATACAAGACCAATCACAGTGCACTTCTTCCCCAAAATTGCTTTTATCTTTATAATTTGATCGAATATTGAATACCTAAAACAAATCAAATTTTTGGCAAAGAGTATCAATGGACAATTCTGCCATCCATAGTAAAACAGTTTGTTCTAATTGAACTTTCCATGAGCTATAAGGATTTTTCTTATCATCCCTATTTCAACCTTTTTTCTCTTTTTTTAAAATATATATTTTATTGATTTTTTTTTACAGAGAGGAAGGGAGAGGGATAGAGAGTTAGAAACATCGATGAGAGAGAAACATGGATCAGCTGCCTCCTGCATACTCCCCACCAGGGTTGTGCCCCGCAACCAAGGTACATGCCCTTGACCGGAATCGAACCCAGGACCTTCCAGTCCGCAGGCTGACACTCTATCCACTGAGCCAAACTGGTTCCGGCCCTATTTTAACTTTTGAGACGTTGGCTTCTCTATGTACTGCTACCAGATTCCTAAAACAGCTCCATCTCTGCCCTTGGATCCTTCCTGGCTCTTCCTCTGCCTACGATTTCGGCGTTTATTTGAAACCCTGTGAGCAATTGGCACTAACCGAAAGAAACCTAGTACAGAGTGGAATGCGGACCTCAGCATATTTTGCTTCCTCATTTTGATTTGGGCGGGGTTTGGATCCTGGCATGTCAGGCGGAGCCGGCAGGACTCCACTGAACGTCTGCTGTTTTCTCCTTGCAGAGTGGCTTCACTCCGCTCCACATAGCGGCTCACTATGGAAACATCAACGTGGCCACATTGCTCTTAAACCGCGCGGCGGCCGTGGACTTCACTGCAAGGGTAAGAGCGCTGCCCTAGGCGCGCCTCGAAGGCATTTGAAGCGATTCTTAACCTTCCTTTCCCAGCATGAGGAGGAGGTGGAGGCAGGTGGCCTTGCTTTAAAACACCTGTGATATTTCCTAGCAGAAAAAATAAACCAGGATGGGGCTGAGGGGTGATAAATATATGTATGTGAATATGTGGGAGATGTGGTTCGAGTAATCCTGGCTGGAAACCGCCTTCATTTCCCCAAGTTGGAATGTCTGAGACTGTTAGAAGTTGGTCCAGTGTAGCCACGGAGGCTTTACTAATAGGTGCTAGGGTCTGGACCTTCTGGGTGGGAATGTGCTGTGATACCTGGATGAGGCCCTAACATGAAAACCCAAATAACAGAGAGGCCACCTTTTGCTTTTATCTTCTGTCCCCTACAAACTGGCACAATGAGTAACAAGGTTCTGTTATCTGAGTGAGCTCATATTCCTGGAGAAAGGAATTAGCGTCCTGTGTATCATGGACAGCAATTGGATGCTTGACCAGAGTAACACGGCTCAGAATGTAAAAATCGGCTCAGGGCTAGACTTACTCCTCAGAAACATCACCATCAGAAGTAGAAATGAAGAAGGAAGCAGAGCATGGCCTCGAGATTCATTCTCTCTGGGTTCAAATTTGGGCGTTAATTTTCTTCTCTCTGTCCACCAGTTTCTTCCTTTGTAAGAAAAAAATATGAATTATGATATGTCATAATAAAATATTAGTATCACTCCCTCATTGGGACACTGTGAGAATTAAAAACAGAGAGAGTGTGTAAAGCACTTGGCCATATCTGACATATCACCATCGACAGCAGCAGCAGCACTGATTTTGAACATAACATTTGAAGTATTCGTTTTGCTAAAACCTCGCTTGTTCGAGGAGAAACGGAGCTAGATCACATAGGGAGGCATAGGGCATAATACTAGTCCTAGCAGTATCAGCAGCGGTAAACATAGTACCGTCTTGGAAGGAGTTTCTGGGTGGCAGCTGCCCGGCTGAGCATTTTTGCCTTGTTTATCTTTATATCCAAAAAAGTGGTACTTATCCCTGTCTCCCAGAAGAGGAAACCAAGGCTTAGAGGTAAGAAGTAGCTGGTCCAGGATGAAAGCTCACAGATGAGAAAAGGCAGGATTTCAGCCCCCAAATACTTCATCACTCGCGTGTTTCGTCTCCCATAGGTGACTTTTGGGATTCATTTTTCTTTTTCTTCTTATAATTTATTAGTCCAATAAAAATTAATAAGAGCTCAGATCGTACTAATGTGAAAGCTATTTCCTACCCTCTCGTTCTCATCAGCCTGCTAAGAGCCTTCCTGGTCTCAGGGACTCAGGAGTGCCCAGCAGCTCATGTCGGTCTGTTCTTCCTGCGTCCGCTGCATCCGACAAGGCAGACCTGAGGCCTCGTTTGACGTTTCAAAGGACAAAGTTAGGCACCTCTGTCAGTCAAGTGAGAAGCAGGCATGCCAATATTTAAGCGGAGGCTCTTGTCTGTAAGGTGCATTGCTCTGGTTTTATTTCTGTAATTCGCAGTACGATGAGAACCTCATTAAGTCACATCACCTCATTAGGACGTTTGGAAAACCCATGTCAGGGTAATGTCTGAAGTTTGTCTGTGTGCCACTGGTTCGGAAATGCCCTGATGCTGCAGAAAATAAAAAGAATGGAACAATGTTTAAGCAACATAGGGGGGCAAATTACAGTATTTTCAGCCTCAACACAATTCCAAAACATCCATTTAGATTAAAACAATGATGTGGTAATTACAAATGATTCTAACATATGTTGTCAGACGAATGTTGTTGAAGTTGCCTGAGTTACCATATAAGATTTAAAATAATTGCATTGTGTGTTTGTTTGAAACATGTTAGAATTCAGACTTGTTACCGGTTTGAAAAGCATTTAGTCCAGTCATGCCTAATCAATGAGGCCTGATAGCATGCTGAGCTGAAGAACGTGGCAGAATCTGATTATCCCTTATAGGCTGCCTGCTCTGTGCTTCCCTCTGCGCTTGGTGATAGATGACTTGCTTTAGAGTGTCAGGAAGAACTGGTCTTTGTATAGAGCTTGAAAAACCCATTTTGGTTCCAAATCTCTAGTAATTCTATTTCATGATAACCCAGCATCTATACTTTTGTACAGCAGAGGCCTCTCCTTCCCCAACTTTAGTGGTGTCTTCCCAGATCACCACCCTCAGGAATATAACAGAAATAGCAGGTGAAAAGGTAAGATGCCCTGAGCACAGATGATATCAGGTTTTACCTGGCCAGCCAATGGGGGATCTTTAAGCTACATTTGCTAGGAACTGGCTGCAAGTCATAGGCTTTGAGAACCGGGTTTAGATAGAGATACTGATTAAATGGTTACAGAGAAAGTCAACAGCAACACTGCCTTTGTCTGAGGGGCTCTGATTTCTGTTTCCTGGCTGTGACAGATCATGGAAGAGGGGCAGGTGCTGTCTTGAAGTTCTTTGTGGGTGGACGGCATAGCCTATGGGATGGCTGCCTGCTAGCAAAGAGAGCTGGGGGACACGGGCAAGGCCACCAGTTCTGAAATAATTTCCTGCATGCAATGGGTATGCATTTCTAAAGCAGACACGAGGCAGAAATAGACACAGTGTGACTAAAGGGAGTATGCAATAAAGCGGATTGCTTTCTATGCATTTTTGCAGGACTAGCTAATTTATGCAGCAATAAAGCAGATCCTAGCCTATGAAGAAAGTATACCCTGCGTAGCCATTATGATAACCGATATATGCCAAATTGACCTGTTTATCAACACATTTCCTTAGATTTTTATTATGATGTCAATTTTGATTTTTGTGTTGTAATTTTGATAGGTACTTGTAAAGTATCCAGTCTGATATTTTCTATATTTCCTTCTGGATTATCCATGAAGACCTGCTCAGCCTCTCGGGTTCACTGAAGGGAGTTAATGGAGTAGCTGCTGCAAGCTGCAGTGTAGCGTCAGCATTCTTCATTCTTTGAATTGAGTCTGCTGAGGTGGCGTTGACACTGTCTGAATTTATGGGTGACCCTTGCTCTCAACAAATCATGCTAACTCTCTAGGGGAAGAGAAGGTAACCAAGGCAGACGAGAGCTGCTACTGATTATCATTCCAGGAAGGAGCATTTGTGCCCTGGAGGAACTACAGGCAAATTATATTATGTGGATACTTGCAAAGTCCCTTTTATTGATTGAGGAAGACAGATTGATATCTTGCTGGCTAAGAGTTTTTTTTGTATCAAATATAATGGACCACCTAACTTAATCTTCACACTTGTCATTGACCTCTCTTGTAAAGAATTATTCAACTTCCCATTTGGGAAAGATAATTGAATTTTAAAATTCTTCTATTGGCCTTGTTTATTTAGTTCTTTTTGGTTTGAGTGCTATACTTCATTTGTTTCCAGTAGGACTTCAGGTTGTATACAAGTTAAAATATACAAAGTAGGACATGTAAGAATGAAATCAGAAAAGTGTGTGTTACCAGCTGCTGGAGTAAACCAGTGAATACAACTAGAGAATAAATTTAGGTCTTCAGGATATTGATATATGTAATGGAAAAAGAATCATATTATTTTTTTGAGGGGGTGGGAGGAAAACATGTTTATCTGTAAAGAAAACTTTGTGTGTGTGTGAAATAACTAAAATATTATTTTTATCATGTGAATTACATAGCTGACAGTATCTTTAATTACTACACTTCAGAAGGATCAATTCTTACTGCCCCGTCCTTCTGATGCTAAATCTCCACCTGTGAAGGCCCCTTGCCGAGGGCAGCTGAGAGACTGACCTAGGTGCTTATCTTTATGATGTTTTAATTGTGTGTGGTAGAACTTGGCAATGACACGTCCATTGGACTGCCTTTTTCAAATACCAGATGTATTGAACAAGGTTTTGGCAGGTGCTGGGTCGCATTCAAAATTCAATTAAATTGCACAAAAGTTTACTTTATTTATTAAACAGTAGTTTAATGTTATATTAAAATGAGAGCAGTGTTTTTAGATAGTTTTAACTACTAAGCCTGTTGTCAGGCTTACATTCTGCCCGAAGAAGAGGCCAACATGGTTCAGCAAGTGCATGAGCAAAACAGCATCCAGGGGTAGACAGTATTTGGAGATTTCCTTTTTCTTTTTTTTCTTTTTTTTTTTTTTTTTGGCAACCAGAAGAGGGCATTCTCTTTTTTTTTTTTTTTTTTTTTTTTTTTTTTTTTTTTTTTTTTTTTTTTTTTTTTTTTT
>PVJC01040926.1:0-15577 GCA_004026665.1 Murina feae | reverse complement strand
CCGGAAGGGACCTGGGAAGCCGCCAAGCAGGCCGCCAACTCTTTCCCACTCACCCGTCCCCTGCTGCCTTCCTTTCCCACTTCCCGGTGCCGCCAAGGGGTCTGGGGAGCTGCCAAGCAGGACCCCGGCCCCTGCAGCCTTGCTTTCCCGCTCCCCGATGCCCTGCAAAGGGCCTGGGCAGCCACCAAGCAGGCCGAGACCCCGCCGCCTCTTACCCGCTTCCCGGTGCCCTCCAACCCTGCCGCCTGTTTCCCATCACGGGTCCTGGGTCCTGCGCTGTCCCGCCCTGCAGCCGCTCTGTGCACTCGGGAGGTCCCTCAGCCCGGCCTGCGCCCTCTCACAGTCTGGGACCCCTCAGGGGATGTCCACCTGCTGGTGTGCCTGACCAGCCTGGGTGAGGGGCTTTAAGGCTGCCCACAGCTCCCATTGACCCAACGTCCCAGCAAGGCTGGCTGGACGCAGGTTTTTGTTCCTTTAAGCTGAGGTGAGCTGAGGCAACGAAACCTCCTCTGCTTCACCTCGCAGCGCAGCGTCTATAATGAGACTTTGTTACTCTTAGTAAGGCAGGCCAGGCCTGTTCCCTTCAGCTCCTGAGGATTCTATGATTGTTACATTATTGAAACATGTTTCGGAGCCTGCCCGCCAAGGGCCGAAAACAGTATCGCTTTCGCTCCGGCTGCAACAGACGCTGCCTAAACATTTACTCAGGTCCGTGAGTGGCGGCCGCCATCTTGCCTGGGCTAATTTGCATACAGCCGCTCTGATTGGCTGGTGGGCATGGCTTACCCTGTCTCGGAGAAACAGTTAATTTTACTATTTCGCTTTTATTAGTTTAGATATGAGTCAAATCATAGGATTCTTGATGTTTTCTGTCTGACTTATTTCTCTTAACATGATATTCTCAAGCTCTATCCATATTGTTGTAAATAGCACTATTTCATCTTCTCTTATGATTAAATAATATTTCATTGTATATACATACCACATTTACTTTATCTATCTATCATTTATCAAAGGACACTTCAGTTGCTTCCATGTCTTGGACATTGTGAATAATACTGCAATGAACCGAGAAATATGTATATCTTTGTGAATACAAATTTTCAAATTTTGGGGGTAGATATCTACAAAAGAATTTTGAAAAGCCATTCAGGTCTGGTTAAAAGGACAGAATAACAATGGCAATTCCCCATTTTCCAGAAATCTCCCAAAAGCAATATGGTAACAAAACCCAGACATGCTGCCTTGATCGGGTGGCTCAGTTGGTTGAAGCATCATCCCGTACACCAAAAAAGGTTGCGGATTTGATTCCCGGTCTGGGCATGTACCTAGGTTGCAGTTTCCATCCCAAGTCAGGGTCCATAAGAGAGGCAACTGATCAATGTTTCTCTCTCACAGTGATGTTCCTCTCTCTCTCTCTCTCTCTCTCTCTTTCTTCTTCTTCTTCTTCTTCTTCTTCTTCTTCTTCTTCTTCTTCTTCTTCTTATTCTTCTTCTTCTTCTTCTTCAGATTAAAATAATAATAATAGCAAACATACTAACTCCATCTTTGATTAAACTCACATTCTTTTAAAACCTAGAGCTACAAATAGGGCAAATGCCGCCTAAGAAATGTAATAGGAAACAGGGATGTGGGAAGATGTGGAGCCTGCCTGTAGCTGCAGACCTTAGAAGAAGCTGCAGATCACAATTGTATTTCCAGTGGCACAACCTAAGGAGAAAAACAATAGGAACTCATTTGCCACAATGGGAATTGAGTGGATGAGCCAGTAGGAGAGACCTCCCTGGATTTTCTTCGGTAGGATATGTAAAAAAATATGTGTGACAAAACAATATATTATGCAAAGACAGCACAGTTCCCAGCCGTGGTTTACAAGTAAGTCAGTAGGAGGAGAAAAATCTGCTGCAACATGAATAATTCTGCAGAATAGCTCTCAGTTCACTCAAAATTAAAGCCTAAAATATTCACTCACACACATACCACATGCCATTAAAAGAATTTTTTTTTCTGGAACAGAACCATGATCTTGTGTCTACATAAGTGTGAAATGAATGGTCCAATGGAATTCACCTCACTCATATATAACTATTGATCAAAAGGAAATTAGTATAGGATATTAAGAATTTTTAAAGGAGGATGAAGAATGAGAAAGAAATAAGGAAAAACAAATGACAGGGACATAGGTTTGCCAGAAAAAAAACAGCCTATAATAAATAGATAAAAACTATGTCGCCATGAAATTTAAGAAATTAATTTAAAATGTCTATGTCAAATAGGATGGCTGACTAGATGTTTTGTCTGAGCCTCTCAGAAACTACCAAACATCCTGTGTAAAATATAAATTAAAAAATATTTGCCCATGAGCTAACAACAAAATATAAAATTCGCCCACACCAATAACTAAGTGAAAATGGGAATCCGGAGAGTTAAGTGAGTCATTGAGGCTGGCTTTGCCCTGAGCAAATCTGCAGAACCACATAATTTTTTAGTTTTTCAAGATGCAAGAGAAATTAGAACAAGTCTAGACGTGCCATAAGGTGGGAGGTCTCATAGAAGACTACCTCCCAAGAATAAGATACCTCAACTGGTGCGACATTGATGTAAAACAGAACAGTTAAAAATTTACTGCTCACCCATTGGGATCAATAAACTGAGGAAAAAAAATAAACTCTTTTTAAAAATTTCATAACCAGAAGAACTGCTCACATGGGTTTTTAGCTCTCATTCACTATGTATGTGGCTGAAACAAACACCAAAACAAAACAAAAATACACTAAGCTGCCATTGTAGCATCACCTGAAAAACTTGTCAGACATGCCAAATTCATTTCCCTTATTAGACTAACTAAATCAGAAACTCAAGGGTTGGGACTCAAGGCCTTGTGTTTTTAATAAGCCTATCAGTTGATTTTGATGCATATCAAAGTGTGTGAAGCATTGCCTTCAATTTAGCTGAAGTTACTGCTAGGTTGATACACTAAAAAGTATAAAACGTTACTGAGAGAAATTAAACCATAGCCACATAAATTGAGAAAGTACCATGTTCATAGATTCAAAGACTCAATATTATTAGTCTAAAAGGCTCAATTGTGCCCTTAGCCGGTTTTGCTCAGTGGATAGAGCGTCCACCTGTGGACCAAAGGGCCCCAGTTCAGTTCCAGTCAAGAAGCCGGTTGCAGGCTTCTTCCAGGCCCGGGCCCTGGTTGAGGCTGGTGTAGGAGGCAACCAGTCGATGTGTTTCTCTCACATCAATATTTCTCTTTGTCTTTCCGTCTCTTTTCCACTCTCTCTCTAAAAATCAAAGTAAAAAATATCCTTGGGTGAAGATTAAAAAAATAATAATAAAATAAATAAAAGACTTAATTGTTAAATTAGGAAACTCAATTCTCCACAATAAACTTATGAGGTCAAACAAAATGGAATTTCAGTAAAAATTCTAACATACTTTTTATGTAGCTATTGCTATTCTGATCCTAATTTTTTTTTGAAACATAGAGAATCTACTATATCCAAAACAAATTTCCCAAAGAAGAAATGAGTAGGAGGATTTTTCTAACTGATATCAAAGTTTACTATAAAGATAACCCAAGAAGACTGTGTTTTATTTGCATAAGGAAAAACACATAAGTAAAAGGAACAGAAATAAGCCCAGATATTTATGACTGACTCATAATTGACAAAGGTGCAAAGACAATTCAATGGATAAATAATAGTCCTTTAATAAATGGTACTAAAATCATCAGAGACTTATACAAAAATACCAACCATGACCCGCACCTCATATTATACTTCATAACTCAAAATAGATCATTGATCTAAATATAAAATTTAAAATCTAGAAACAGGAAAAAAACTATTGTAAATTTACATTATGAAAACAGTTCTTACATAGGACAAATAAACAGATCATAAAAAAATTGTTTACACCATCAAAAATAAAAACTTTGGCCCTTCAAAAGACACTAGTAGGTAAATTAAAACTTAAAACAGAGACTGATCAACAACACTCATTGAATTATCATTTATAGTTAATGAACTTTATTACAAATCTATGAATTTATATATTTTTAAATTATACACTTAAAATTGATCAATGTTATTATTCACCAATTACTTATTTTAAAAATTAACTGTTTAAAGCAAAAATAAGTTTACTATAGTAGGGGTTAATAATGTAGGCAGAAATAAAATTTATGACAATAGAAAAAATAGGGGAACGAAATAGAAATATAATTTTATGAAGTTCTTATACATGAAATGGTAAAATGTTGCTTGAAATTAAAATGTAATAAGTTAAATATCCATTTGTAACCAATAGGGCAACTGTAATAAATATGATTATATCTTTTTTAAAAAGAGAAGAGAGAATAAAACAAATTTTAAAAAAGTCAAAATCTTGGTTAAATAAAAATCAAATAACAGGAGGTAAATTTAAAACCAACTATATCAATAACACCTTAAACAAAATAGAATAAATATTTGAAATAAAAGACAAATTATTAGCCTAGATAGAAAAGCAAGATATGCTCTTGGACACATTTGAAATAGTAAACAAAATATTGAAAATAAAAGGATGGAAAATGTAGTATGCCAACTATATTTTAATCTAAGAAAGTTTTTCTGGCTCTGTTAATAGAAAAAGTAAATTCATTTTTAGTGATTGAAAGGGTCAGTTTACTAAAGTTATAGCAATTTTAAGTGTTTATGAGTCTGATAACAAAGGTTCAAAATATATAGAAAAAAATTGACAGCAAAAGAGAGAAAATAGATATATCCACGCCTCTTTTAGACATTAGTAGAACAAGAAATTCATTGACCTAGTTGACATTTCTAGAATATTACACTTAAAAACTCTAGAAAAAATATTTTTTCTAGTGCACATAAAATTCACCAGTATTGACCATCCACTATGTCAGAAAACAAATCTGAATAAATTTCAAAGGATTAAAATCATGCATACAGAATATTTCTGACTATTATGAAATTAACTATAAATCAATAACAAAAGTCAACTTATAAAATTTACCAAATATTTAGAAACGAAGGAACACACTTGTAAACAAGATATAGGTCGAGAAAACTAACAAAAAAAAAATTACATTTAAATGTGTTTTGAACAGAATGATAATAAAAATATAGCATATAAAAATTTATGAATTACAAATACATCAAACTTAGAGGACAATTAGAAGTTTGTTTAAATTAGAACAGAAAAAAATCTAAAATTTTTGGTCTAATTTTTACCTTAAGAAGTGAAAAACAGATGAAATTTAACCCAAAATATGAATAAGAGTAAATAAATAAATAAATAAGAGTAAATAATATGAATAAGAGTGTGTGTATGTGTGTGTGTGTGTATGTATGTATATATATATATATATATATATATATATATATATATATATATATATAACAGCCTAAGTGACCATTACAAAAGAACAACCAAAACAACTGGTTGCTATGACATCTACGACATGCACTGAGCAGGCAGGCAGGTGAGCAGTTAGGAGTGAGAGGTCCTGAATTGTGAGAGGGCACAGGCCAGGGTGAAGGTGAAGGACCCCTCCCCCACCCCCGTTCACGAATTTTATGCATCAGGCCTCTAGTCTCTATATGTAAAAGCCTAAGTGACCGACTAACTGAATGACTGAGTGACCAACTAACTGGTTGACTGTCGCTATGACATGCACTGACCACCAGGGGGCAGGTACTCAATGCAGGAGCTGCCCCCTGGTGGTCAGTGTGCTCCCACAGCCATCTTCCCCCAGCTGGCCAACCTCCAGTGGCCTCTCCTACTGGCCAGCTGGCCCTGATCATCCCCGATCAGGCTGGCCGGCCAACCTCCCACAGCCCCTCCACCCCCGCCGGTCAACCTCCTGCAGTCCCTATCAGCCCTGATCACCAGCCAGGCCAAGGGACCCTACACATGCATGAATTTGCGCACTGGGCCTCTAGTATATATATTATGCACAAAGGGAAAGGAGAAAATCAGAGTATATCAATATAAAAAAATCAACAAAATACAGAGGAAGACAGTAAGAGAGGAACAAAAAGCCTCAAGAATAACAGGAAATAATGAACAAAATGACAATAGTAAGTCCTCTGTAACTAATTATTTTAAATGTAAATGGATGAAACTCATCAAAAGATATAGATTGACTAACTTGATAAGAAAACAAGATCCAACTATATGCTGTCTACAAAAAACTGACATTAATCGATTTTTTAAATATATATTTTTATTGATTTTCGAGAGAAAAAGGGAGAAGGATAGAGATAGAAATATCGATGAGAAAGAGAGATTGATTGGTTGTCTCCCGAACACCCCCTACTGGGGATTGAACCCTTAATGCAGGCATGTGTTTCAACCAGGAATCAACCCATGAACTCATGGTTCATGGACCGATGCTCAACCACTGAGCACACCTGCTGAGCAAGAAAGTGACTTTAGATCTAAGGGCACATAGAAGGCTACCAAAAACAGGAGTAGCCATGCTAATCTCAGAAATAGAGTTTAAACTATAAACTGTTAAAGGAGACAAAGGACAGTACATAATGGTAATGGAGGCAATTCACCAAGAAGCTTTAACTATTATTAGTATTTATGCACTGAATCTCAGAGATCCTAACATGTAAAGCAAGTTTTAATAGAACTGAAGGGACAATCAGCAACATAATAATAATAGGATACTTCAATACTTCACTTTTAAAAGTGGATGGAACAAGATCAATAAGAAAATTCAGTACTTCAACAACACTATAGAACAGTTGTACCCAACAGAATGTTCTATCCAACAACAGGATATATATTTTTTCTTAAGTGCACCTGGAACATTCTATTAAGCTATGAAATTCATGGAAGAACCCTAAATGCATATTACTTAGTGAAAGAAACCAATAAAAAATGGCTACAACTATATTATTTCAACTACTGGTATATGACATTTTGGGAAAGGCAAAACTATGAACACAATAAAAAGATCAGTGGTTGCTAGGGCTTGAGGGAGGAATAAATACATAGAGTATAAATAATTTTTAGGGCATTGAAACTACCCTGTATGGTACTACAATGGTGGATGCATCATTGTCAAAACCATAGAATATACAACACCAAGAGTGAACCCTACTGTAAGCTATGGACTTTGGATGTGTCACTGAAGGTTCATTCCATTGTAACAAATATACCAATTTGGTGTGAATAACTGGGAGAAGGGTGTTAGGGGGTACCAGAGGTATAGTAGATGGGAACTCTCTGTACTGTCTGCTTATATTTGCTGTGAATCTGAAACTGCTCTAAAAATTAAAGTCTATTAAAAATGATGTATTTATCTATAATAACAGGGAAAGATATCCAAAGTATTTTGTTTAATATAAAATAAATTATTATTATACTAGAGACCTGGTGCACAGAATCATGCACTGGTGGGGTCCCGGCCTGGCCTGTGGGGCACAGGGCGAAACCAGCTTTTCGACATCCCCTGAGGGGTCCCAGATTGTGAGAAGGAGCAGGCCAGGTTAAGGGACCCCACTGGGGGAACATTGGGGCTAAGGAGGGAGCATAGGGAGGGCTCCAGAGTGTGTCTGGCCCATCTTGCCCAGTCCCAATCTGTCGGACCCCAGCTGCAAGCTAACCTACTGGTTGGAGTGTCTGCCCCCTGGTGGTCAGTGCACGTCATAGCGACTGGTCGAATAGTCAGACACTTAACATATTAAGCTTTTATTATATAGGATTTTTATGAAATTACATAAGTGCATTTGTGTGTTAAACTCTGTATTTTCCCTGCTGTTAATCAGGGAATCTGGGGAAATGAGTAGGGAGAATAATTCCATCTTTTAATCTATATATTTATACAATTCTTGAAATTTATATAATATTTATTATCACTTTTGCAATTATAAGTGCATATCTGGACAAATGAGTAGTCCATACACAATATTAATCACTAGAAAGTGTGAATAAAAATGAATGAAAATCACTGTTATTTCCCTTTCTCATCCTGAAATAACCACTTTAAATACTCTGGTATATTCCCTCCCAATGTTTTGTCTAGGATGTCTGTGAGTATTTGTGTGCATGGGTATACAGTGAGAACATAATGTTCATGCAATTTTGTATGTCTTTTGGAAATTTGACATAGTATTGTAACTATATACTCAATACTTTAAATATTCAGCAAAAACATATTTAATAATGTACTATTTCATCCAATTGATATTCTTTTATTTATATAATCATTTCATTATACTTTGATATTTAAGGTGTCTCACTTTGTTTGTTTCTTTGCTATAACAACTATTCGGGATAAATTTCTAGTAGAATACTGGGATAAAGAATTTTATTTTTAAGACTCTTGTTTTATATTGCCAGATTGCCTCCTAGAAAAGTTGCACCAATTTACTCTTTCATGAGCATCACATGAGGAGGCCCATTTCAGCATGTCCTTTACAATATCTTAAACATTTCTAAAGAGTCTATCAATATGGAAATCATGGCTGTAAGTGGAAAATAGAGAGGAAAGAGAGAATAGCTTCCTTTCATGTGAGGTATCTGTGGCTTTAGTCGTTTTGCATTAAAATCAATTCCACCCTTACTCACCGATCTTTATGCCTTCCACTTTAAAATATCAAGTCCCATGTTTCTTACAACCAGCAGTATTATCTTGATAGTAGAGGCTCAGTGCGCGAAATTCATGCAAGGGGGGTGGGTTCCGCAGCCCGACCTGCACCCTCTCCAATCTGGGAGCCCTAATGGCTCAGGCCCACTCCCTGCAGTTCTCTGCTTTCTGTGGGGCCTGGCTGCTCTGTGCCCACTGCTCAGAGGCTCTCCACAGCCCAGAGGCTGTCCATGGCCGGGGTAGGACACTTGCTTCATTGCCGCAGCAGCAAAGCAAGCATTCTGCCAGGCTGCTCATGATGCCCGGTCTCAGTGGCTGCACCCCCAGGACTGGGGGACTCTGGCAGGGCTGAGGGGACTGGGCATTGACATCTTGTGGCTGTGGGTGCTGCCATCTTTGTGATGGAGTGATGGTTAATTTGCATATTACCCTTTAATTAGATAGAATATCTTAAGTCAGAGGAAACAAAAACCTTTTTGAGGTTTTTGTTTCAGGGTTCTTTGGAACATTTTTCTTGCCTGTCACCTGGTGGTTTTACTTGGTATTAAGACGTAAAGTTAATATTGCTACTTGTGTTTTCTTTTCCATAAATAATAAAATAAATTAAAAAGTTTGTCAAACAACAGTCATCTCAACTCAATTGAATATTTATGAATGAAGAAAAGTAACAGTTATTATGACATAAAATCAATGGGATAAGACATGGTCCATGTGGAAACACTGGGCACAGCAAGCTAGCTTTTTGGGTGCTTTGGAGTTACTTTCGTGAGTACATTGAAGGTAACGTCTCAATGTGGTAAGACCATCTTGAGGGAGCCATCTGCTATAGAGAAATGAAGGAGGTCTTTGAGGTCCACCTGCATTGTTCAGAGAGCCCAACGGAGTCTTGTGTTCTGTAAACATCCGAGTTTAGCTCTGAAGACTTGGAATCCATTGGAATCAATAAACCATTGGAATTCTCATCTTCTAATTGTAGATATAAAAATGCCATGGGCATCTGCCTGCTCATGTCTGTAGAGATGTTATGATTCCCATCTAGTTACAGGCAAGCAGGGCTTTTCCATCAGGAGCTTGACCACAGCTTCATCCTTCCTTCCACTTTCAATCCTATTTCACAACTATACTCCAGGAGCTTCTGTTTTTTTGTGAGTTTCTCTCTTTGTTCTCCTTTTGGAATGTAGGCGTTTACATACACAAGAACTGACATGATACCTTATATTTGCATCATTTAAAAAATCTTTTAATTTTGCATGTAAATTTGTGGAGGGTATTGTGAGTGGGGGGTTGTATTCTTCGCAGAAATATGAAGGAAGTGTTGCTGACGCCAAGTGCCTCGATTACTTTGATCTTCATTTAAAACAAGATTCTTCATTGTATTTATTTCGCATGAACAGAAAATATTGTTTATCCTTTGCCAGTTTATAATGTGTTGCAGGCAGATACAAGAATCTATTTTTTTAAAAAAAAAATCAAAGCTCTCTATACTAAATTTGTTCCCCTTTGCTTATTGAAAATTTATGTAAGAATATTCACTTACTCCCTCATTAGAAAAACACTTTGGCTAATAATTTTGTAGGCACTACTTGTTTGGGGATTCAAAGAGGTGGCAAATAGAGTTTTAGAAAAGGCTTTGTCTCTATGTGGTTTCTTTACCCATACGTTTCTTTGTAAACAGGAAGATGCCATCCACAGTAACTGCTCCGACTCAGTGTGGATGAGTGGTGGTGTTCCAGCACACCTTGTCTGTCTCCCCAGGGTTATGCAAAGCTTGGTTGAACACCTTTATTGGATGCAGGCTGGCTGAAAGGCCATGCATGCATGGTCCTTGTTCTTGGCTTCTTGCAGGAAAGAGATGCTTGTGCTGGAGCACAGCTGTGCACACTGACCTGGGCTTCATTGAAGGGACCTTGTTATGCTGCTGTTCTCTCTTTTATAAGGTAATCCTGGGAGTGGCCTTGAAGGAAGTTTAGGCTCAAACTTCTGGCAGCTTTAGCTTAGATGCCAGCTGTTTAAAAGGGAGTCCTGGGAAATGCCAGCTGCACACTGTCTAGGGAACTTGGAACCCTCAGCTCAGTGTGAGGCTGAATTTGCGCGTAGCTTCTCTCTTTGCTGGGTGAGGAGTGTAGGTTACTGGGTGTTGTCAGACTGAGAGATACCGCTGGGGTCATCCCTCAGAGAATCCTGTTGTCTCCATGCCCATCTCTGAATTGAAATATTGTTGCTAGTAACTATGTTCTTGATGAGCCACTGAATTGGTAAAAGAATATATAACAGATAAATGTGATTGATTTTTAAAAATTAGACTCAGCTATGACTGAAATAGACATCTGTGTCATGGCATGTCGGTCAATGTTTAACAAGTGGCTGCGGTGAGGGGTGGAGCCGTGACTTGTAGTTTTCCAATTTCCTTAGTATAAATACTCTGATCACCACCAATTTCAAGCTGCTAAATAAGATCACTAAATGCAGAACTGAGAGGATATGCACACAATTAGCCCCTGAAAGCTAGTACTAGCCACCACTCTACTGATGCAGTGTGTTAGCCGGGTCATCTTTCAGTGTCAGATACTATCAGCAACAGCTATTTCTATTTTTATTCATTATACTACAACAAGGGAAATGTGTTTCCATTTGAATTTTGATGACTTATTTTTTGTGTTCAGCTGGGGGACAATATTTTATAGTTTAGCCTTTTAAAGATCCTACTTCCATAAACATGAGAGAGCAATAAAATTGTTTCACTGGGAAGAAACAATTTTGTTCTGCCAACTATGGCAAATAATCTTTAGTTGTGTTGGAATGGATTCATCCTATTTCAGCTGCACTAAGATCTTTATTTAAAAAGAAATGCTTATAAGTACCGCACACTAGCCCATTGTGCCACTGGAGCTCAAACAGACTGTCAAACTGCAGCAGGAAGGCCAGGCCAGGGAGGGTTGGTGGGGGGTGGGAGGGAATAAGAGATCAACTGAAGGACTTGTATGCATGCATATTAAAGACACTGGGGGGTAGGGGAGGCCGGGGGAAGGTCAAGGGAAAAAAAAGTCATGTAATACTCTTTGTAATACTGTAAACAATAAAAATAAATAAATAAATAAATAAATAAATAAATAAAATAAAAAGAAGTGCTTAAGCTGAAATCTTTGACTCGTTTAACTATAGCATGTCTTTGAGTATTTTCCAGACTACTTGTCCTACTTTTACATTTAAAATGAGGTGAATTCTACCTAGGAGATAGTGTATACAATTGAGACAGTGAATATTAATCCAATGTCTACACTAAGGGTGGCTTTCCTGAGGTCTCTGTACACATCTCCCTAATCCTCACATTCCCGAGAGAAAGATTACATAATTACCTTGTCAGTTGCATTTACCAGCTATGGGTCTATAGGGCAGGAGACCTTTATTTTATTATTATTTTTTGAAAATATATTTTATTGATTTTTACAGAGAGGAAGGGAGAGGGATAGGGAGTTAGAAACATCGATGAGAGAGAAACATCAATCAGCTGCCTCCTGCACACCTCCTACTGGGGATGTGGCCGCAATCAAGGTACATGCCCTTGACCGGAATCGAACCTGGGACCCTTGAGTCCGCAGGCTGACGCTCTATCCACTGAGCCAAACCGGCCAGGGCAGGGCAAGGGACCTTTAGAGAGAGAAACTGAGCCAAGGGAGCTCCATCTATGGCCTAATAACCCCAACTCTGGGCCTCGGGAACCAGCTGACCACTGGGAAGGAGAGTTTGGCATTTCCTTTTAGTCTGTGCTCCAGGGTCAGCTCACATTGGCCAATCTTTTCAGGGCTTTCTCTCTACTTGGCTGGCCTTGTCCCAATTTTTTTCTTATTTAGGGAATTTCCCTTTTTCTCTCTGTGTACTAATAGGGAAACCTCTCTTTATTCTTTCTCACCTTCACTGACTTTTTTTTTAGCAGCTTAAGCAACCTCCCTTGTATTTTTTCACTGAGATATACTCTTTCTGGATGGTTATTTATAAGTACACAGAGCTGACAAATGGCTTTTGTTGTTTGATATTTCTATGTTGTAAATATTCAGCCCCTAACTAAGATTTTTGAGGGGCATCAGTGGGTCTGATTCCTTAGACTGTGGCCCACAAGGGCATCCCTGGGTTGTAAGGAATCAGCTGATACCCAATAGAGAAAGTGGGTCAGGGCAAATGATACACTATCTACTCCAGTAAACATCCAAATCATATTATGATCTCTGTATATTAGTAGAGGAGAATTCTCTTGCAGTGTTGAGTGCAAAGTGAGCGCTAATGGTCTGGAAAGGCAGGGAAGACCAAAGGAATGAATTGTTGGTTTTTCTGTGTTATACCAACCGCCACTATTTCCAGCTTAGTTTTGGGGTTGATTTTTTTCATCTAATGACTTCCAGACCTGACCCTTGCCCTCTCAGCTGTGCTGAGCTGAGATTACTCACTGTATTTGACTTTATTTGTAGCTTGTCAGGATCTTGTGCTTCAGTCTCAAGGTCCCCCGAGCCTGCTGAGCTGGCTGCAGAACTATAGAAAGTGAATAAAAGATAAAATTGTAAGAAAACAAGTCTTTAGACATCTCTCTTGTTCCACCCTGAGAAGTACTTACTTCACCTCTAGGCAGTGATCACATGTGGGAAAGAGAAAAGAGGCTGCAGTAACAACTCACAAATCTCTTCTAGTGCTGACAGGGTCTTGCTGGTTCTGTCCTGAACACTGATTCCTTGAAGGAGTGGGCTGAACACTTTCTCTGCTGATATAGTTTCTACTTTGGTTTAGGGGAAATCCATGGTGCCACAATGGCCTTGCACAATCAAACATTGTGTCCAAGCTAAGGGATGATTGAGTGAGCTATGGGAATGAGGTGTTCATGTACTGAACCTGAGTCAGTCAGTTGTGGTTTTGATGAACACTTTGGCTTATGTCTCCCAAAGGAGTAAGTGAAACCCATCCCAGTGATCTTGACCCTCAGGCAACTATTCTGTTTATTAAATAGTTGAAGGCCACACATCTGAGTTCCTGGCCTCACTGAACTTGAGTAGCCCAGCCATGGTGAAACCAAAATTCTAGGGGAGTCTGGATTCCTTGTCTTTCAAAATCAAAGTATGAGTTCTATGGACAATGAAATAAGGGAAATCAAAATTTCTATTACAGAAAAACTCCCTGTAGTAGGGAGGGGATGCTAATGGGTTTCCAGGGCAGTTCCTTTTTCTAGGTGCTAATGTATGCCCTGCTAGCTTCCCATTGGTTGGTTCTAAAAAGCCAGCCCTAGCAACATCCACACAATTTAAGATTCAAGGTTCATGTCTATTTTCCCACCCCGTGTGTTCACCCAGGGGTCAGAACCCTTTGTTCTTACGATTTTACATGGTACAGGGTGTGGCTGAGGAACTGGTCTCTGTCCACATTTGCAATATCCAGGGACACCTCCCTTTTATAGTCCTCTCCTATAGCCCCGTCCCTAACTGCCTCGCCACTCCTAACTCCTCCATGGGACATGATTTTATTCAATGGGAAACAGTGGACATCTCAAGAAGTCTTTTAAAGTTGAAATGGCAAGAAAAACAGCCAGAAGTCAGATACATTGATGATGCTGGACTGTGGGCAATCCTAGACAAGATGCGCATTCTGCAGCAATTATCCTTTTCCTCCCATCTGACTCTCCCCAGAAGCTTCCTTTTATTATCTCATTTAGAGAGAGTTTACATGTGAGAAGTCTAAAAATATAATATAAATTGAGATGCAGATAATTTTTCTAAGTCAAGTTTACTTACAGAAGGTTTCAGGAACATTTTGAGGTTAAAAATATTAATTATTCGCTTGTCTTATTATTAAGAATGGAAGGGTGCCTTACTAATGGAAGGGCTGCCACTTCTTTTAAAGAACACCAGCAACAGGTGCTACCCTAGACTCCAAAAAGGCAAGAGTTTTATTTTCAAAGATCTGAACCCTTTGAAAATTAAGGAGCACGTAAGTAAGTAAAATATTTCCAAGGATCATTAATCTGTTTCAGGAAAAGAATGTGGAAGTCTGCATAATTTCCCCCCTAATTATACCCATTCTAGCTAGACATTTTAGACTGGAGTGATTCATAAAAATGCAGTGACTTTGTCCATGTGGGTATTTACTTGTGTGAGTCTCAGGGAACATGCTGGAATGAGGCGGTGTGAACTAACACCATCTCCAGAAAGTCTCAGAGAAAAGTAAAACAAGAAAGGGTGGCTGGGGTCAGCAAAGGAAGAGGGTGGGTGGTGCCTCTAGAAGTTGACCTTGTCAAGAAGAGAATGTCAGGGAGGGGCCTTTTCTCCCACAGGATTAGTGGCTATAAGAAAGCAGCAGTGGCCTTTGGTGAAGTTCAGGAGGGGCATCATTTTGAGCTGTGCAGGGCTGGACTCTGCTGCGTGGGTCTGGGGTCTGTGCCCTCCAAGAAAGGGCTTGGATGGGAAATAGCTCACAGAGTGCCTAAAGCTCCGATAACTCCTTGTAGGAGAGATTTACTAAACAGGATGCATAGACACACCAGTCCCAAGCCACAGAAGAAATTCTTGCTTATTCCTTGTTTGGTAGCAATAGAACTCACCAGAAGCTAAAAAACCAAGTTCCAACTTCTGCCTCTAGAGACTAAGTCTGGACATTTCTTGCCAGAAACTGTAGGCAAGAGCCACAAATTCTTCTACATCTTGTAGCTATTTTTTTCTGACCAAGCCTGCTGAGCAAGCCTCACCCCTGTAAGTGGCATAAAGAAGAATTTATATTGTCATTGTGTGTTTTTTCTCTATTTTTAGGGATTTAAAAATTAAATATTTATTACTAAGCTTTTATATATTTTTATTTTCATATATGCTCTGAATTTCTTAATTTTATAGGCATGGGGATTAGGAGGTTTTAATAATGTCACATCCAAATATAACAATATGTTGCTAAAATTAAAATTAATTCTCTTTGAAAACGTTGTCATGACCAAAA